>CAUYRH010046209.1:0-19932 GCA_963574655.1 Perodicticus potto
TATTCTTTTAATACTGACCAAGAATGCAGAACAGTGATCACCCCCCCCCCCAAAAAAATAGGATGAGAACCTTAGGAGAGATTTGTTATTTTCTTGGGTTTTATTAATGTGAGGGAAAGAAATGGTAGATTCAGTTGGGCATATCCTCTGGGCATCAGGAAGGCATACTTCATAACATTCAGAACATTTTGGCCAAAATTGTCTTGGTGGTATTAGGAATCTTTATAAGTCTTTTGAAAAACCATTAAGCAATATGTAAGAATCATATAGTGTTTGGCACCAAAGTTCTATCCCTGGGAATTCTGAGATTAAGTCATCCAATTGGAGTTTAAAACCTAAAATACAAGCAAACCACTTAGGTTGCTTTTCCTTCCCAATCTTCCACCCTACTCCAATTTTGCTAGGTCAGTACAGTGGTCAGTAAACTTTTTCTGTACGGGACCAATAGTATTTCAGGCCATACTCTGTTGTAACTACTCAACTCTGTAGCTGCTGCACAAAACCAAACATATGAACAAATGAGTGTGGCTGTGTTCTAATAATACCTTATTCATGGACACTGAAATTTTAATTTCCTATAATTTTGACATGACAAGAAACAGTATTCTTTAAAAAGTGGGTTTCAAATCATTAGAAAATATAAAAATCATTATTAGTTCATAGTTTATACAAAACAAGCAGATTAAGATTAAGATGTGGCTTAAAACCCTTGACATTTCCACTAAATGCCATGGAGGATAAACTTGGTGAGGGTGGAGTACTTCTCTCTCTTTCCAGAACCAGGTCCGCACTTTTCTGGCACTAGTTCATAGTAAAAATGTATCCTTAACTATTTGTGTCCTTTTAGTTGTCAATTCCTATTTGTAATGTTGTTTTTGAAGAAGACACATTTGTTGATTAATCATGTTCTAATCATACATCCTATCTAGCCAAGTATTATTGATACTAAAGAGAAAGGAAGGAAGAAACAAGCATTTACTGGTCACTGTCTTAGCCTGTTTGTGCCACTATAACAAAATTCTACAGGCTGGAAAATTTATAAGCAATAGAAATTTATTTCTCACAGTCTTGAGTTTGGAAAGTCTATTATCAAAGCACCAGCAGATTTGGTGTTCGGTGAGGGCTGCTTTCTGCTTCTGAGATGGAGCCTTGTTGCTATGTCCTCACATGGAAGAAAGGACAGAAGGGACAAATCCACCCCCTTACTTATCACTCACCTGATCATGAGGACAGAGCCCTCACAGCACATCACCTCCTAAAAGCCCCACTTCTTAATACTGTTGCATTGGGGATTAAATTTTAACATGAATTTTGGAAGGAGCACAAACATTCAAATCATAGCAATCACTTTCTATAAATGAAAAAAAGAAATCCAGGTTTTCTGAAAGGGATTGGTAAACATGGTTCTAAATAACATAGCCCTGAAAACTTGGTGGACTCCCAGGTAGACTGGGGAGCCAGCAGGTACCACAGATAAGTGTGCCTACAGGGTAGGCAGCATCTGGTATAACCCAAAGATTTGTACATTTAGTTTAATTTTGCACCATGCAATCTCTGGTGACCCTCTTACAGAATAGATCCCTCTTGCAAAGGAAGTGTAACTGTCTGGGCTTACAGCTGCTCAAAGGTTCCTAATCACCCATGACAGAGTTCATGGTTCTCTCCATGTCAGAGAATGACAAATTGAGACAAGGATCTTTAGAATTAGAGAGTCAGGGCCTAAAAAGCCTAAAGCTCATTTCAAAGCTCATTCCAGTTCATGGCTCAAGCTCCTTCCACAGCAAGACAACAGAACAGGGGAGGAGTTGAAATAATGTCATGATCAAATTTTAGTAACACAATGTGGTTTTCAAACTTTAATATGCATGCTCAGAACCTGGGGATCTTGTTAGAATAGAGATTTGGATCCAGTATGTATATTAATCAGCTCTGGCCGCCATAACAAAATACCACAGACTGGGTGGCTTCATCTAGAGAAGTTTCTCATAGTTCTGGGGACTGGCAAGCCCAAGATGAAGACGGGGCCATGTGAGTTTCTGGGACTTTTCTCCCAGTCTGCAGATGGCTGCTTTTTCACTGAGTGCTCACAGGACTTTTTCTTTGTGCACACGTGTTAAGAGTGAGAGCCAGCAAGCTCTCTTAGAGGAACGCTAATTCTCTTGGATCAGGGCTCCACTTTATGCTTACCTTTAGCCTTAATGACCTGTGGATAGGCCCTGTCTCCACATACATTTACATTAGGGAGTCAGCTTTGACATATGAATCTGGTGGTTGTAATGGGGGACACACCTCAGCCCTCAGCAGGTGTCAATGGAGCCTGAGATTCTGCATTTATAACAAAATCTTAGGTTATGTGGATGTTGGGGGTCTTTGGACCACATGTTGGATATCAAGAAACTAAAATCAAAGGCCCCAGGTTCTGCCGAGGATGGAGTGAGGGTAGTCGATAATGAGCAGGACAACACAGCTAAGGATGTTCATAAGGCCTGTTCAGAAATAATGCGGTGACAGCATCAGCACGGCATCACGTCTACCGTGTAAGATGTCATCAGAGAAAGAAAAGGACATGAAGAGATTCCCACAACGGCAGACAAGTCTTCACAAACTGACCCCAAGTGGAACTGCCTTGATCTCAAGCTTGAATCCCTAAGGTAACTGTATGTGGAGACACGGCCTCCGCATACATGGACCTTTTCAGACATGTGGACCTTTTCTAAGCCACATGTAATTCTTCAGGTCAAGTGTTTCACTTCTCTGAGTCTGAAAGTCTGCTACCAAATACCCCTTCTCTGGAACATTATTAAAAGTTTGTTTTCAGCTAACTCAAAAGAGACGAAAATAAGAGAATAATGAGAATAGAAACTAGAGAATAATGTTGGCACACAGAGGGGAAAGAAAACCCCACCTACGTCTCCAAATTGGTACTTTTACGACCTGTAGGTGCAGCTAGATCGATGTGGCTTATATGATCAAGAATCAGGACATTTTGCCGTTATTTTATTTGGACTGCTAATGAGCATCACCAGCCAGGAGAAAAGGGGACTGACTTTACAAAAGATCTCTATAAAAATAAAAAGAAAAGAACTAAAAAAGAACCCCTGCCTAGGTGCATTTCGACAATTTCCTGCAAGTGAGGCTAGTTAATTCCGGGCTCAGGAACACCAGTTTCCTCTAGTGATTATGTCAGGGCTTCTCAGAACTACTTTGGATGTTGGTGCCTTTGTTTCCTTGAGCGTGAGTCAGGCTCACGCGGGAGTGCAGTCCAGCCTGTGTTCAGTTACCACTACTGGTATTAACTCAAAGTAAAGCTCTGGAGGCTGCAAGTATAGAGGGTATGATGTCTTCTATTTCCTCTGACTGAGATATGGCAGGCATAAAAACAATTATCTGACCTTCTATATCTGAAACATGGAGGAGTCCTTTTTGCAATGACGCTTAGGCACTCTGAGACACAGGACATGGCAGGATGACGCACCTGAGGTCCTCATGTTGTAAGCTTTCTCGAGAGTCTCCAATGACAGCTCAGCCTCTCAGCCCTTTGTTTCCCAGCCTTGAATAATGCACTGGAAAGTTTTGATTAAAATCTGCTGCCAGTATTCAAGTTTCCATTTCATTTAGTTTAAACCCTAGCAGGGACTAAGTTAACATGGCACCAATCAGTGGTAGAGGATTAAGCAAATAGTCTTTGCCTGAAGCTATCCTCCGGCATCAAAGAGAAAAATCAAGATGGCCTAAGTAGAGGCCCTGAATAGAAGAGATTCTTTCCAGCATGTTCTCGGCCTGGCTCTTTTGTTTTTTCTAAGTGAAAAAAAAAAAAAAATGACCTGCTGCTTCTCCTAGAAGCTCCTCAGTAAGACCAACTTGGATAGAAGCCAGAAGGTTTGTTACCAGATTTGTTTAAAAGATTCATCTGAATATTAAGAGACCAAGACCAATGATTCTTTTGATTCCCAAGATCTAAATTTCTCAGGATGTATTGCTGGGACTCTGAGTTGCAGGCACAGCAGGAAAAGGACAAAGAAAACAAACTGAGCTGAAGGGCTGAAGGTGTATTTAATATCATTGAGCTACAACTGAGATTGTGTTTAAATACTTCAGGGATACGTCTCTTGAGAAGCTCACTTGTTTCCTAAGTGGGGCATTTGAGTAGAATAATGACGCCAAACTGAAGAAACGCTGACCTTTTCTTTCTCTATTCGCCAATTCCTAGTCCTACCCTCCTAGTACAGTTCCTCCAAACTGTAGAAGAGGAAAGGTTTGTAGAGGGTAAACCCTCCTCTTCAGAGTTTGTGCTAGACATTTTAAAGATCAGCCTAAATTAACATACACTTGTGTGCTTATTTTTTACTTTCAGATGCTGACTTCAGCTCTGGACTGGGGACACAGGTCTGGGTGAGAAGGGGGCACATTTGGACTCTCAATGAGCACAGTGCCTTGCCCACCGCAGGCACCTCCAACCCTCTACGTTCAAAAGTGAACTTGTCAAAAAAAAAAAAAAAGTGAACTTGTCTTCCCTCCTATTCTTTTTTCTCTACTTTCTGACTAAGAATTTCACCTTCCACCTAGTTACCCAATATTTACCCCCCCCCCCACTTCCTATTCTCCACTTCCAGATACGAGGATCATTCCATTTCCAGAGCAGCTTTGGAATCCAGCTCTTCATTTTGATCCTGCTGCCTCTGTATTTTAGGCCTTCATTGCTTTGCTGTGGATTTACACGCTTTATCCTAACTTTCAGGGGTATCCAACCTGCAACCTGTGGATTGAGATCATTTTGCTTATCTGTGGTATCAGATATTATGGCAAATTATGCTTGGACTGTTTTTTTTTTTTTTTTTCTCATTGGCTTTTGTTAGTGTTTGTGTACTTAATGCCCGGCCCAAGACAACACTTCTTCTAATGTGTGGCAAAGAAGAAAAAAGGTTGGACACCCCTAGGGCATTACTGTGAGAATTATCTTCTTTTATGCTCTGCTATTCTTTTACTTTTACAATATTATTGGGTTATAATTAGAGAATGGGGCCTGTAATATTACTGTTTCTCTTGTCCTTCCAGATGAAAGATATAGAATTTTAGGACTATAATGTGTTTTTAATAATTGTTCTTTATTAATTAATAATCCTTCTTTCTTTCTAAAGGTGTTATTCAGTATTCTCTAGATTCTAGTGTTTCAGATTATGAGTAAGTTACCTGCTTTTGCTCTCAGAAGGTCTATAAGATGTTCTTTCTACTTTTGAAATGTAGGAAATGCATCAAAGTTTGTCTTTGTTTTCTCCTCTTAAATCATCCTCTAAGACTCAGTAGACCTTTTAATCTGAAGGACTATTTCTTATATTAAGAAAGGGATTAGGCAACACGTTCAATATTTCCTTCCATTATTTGCTGTTTCCATGCACCTGCTACCTCGTGTCTTCTGGCATTCCCATGGTTAACACGAGACCCTGCACATCCATCCTCTAAGTCTCCTTTCTTTTTTCCACGTGGTTTATACTTTTGAGGGCTACTTCTCTGTGTTTTGAGATATTTCTGTAACTTGATCTTCCAGAACACGAATTCTATTCTCCGCAGTGAACATTCATTTTTTTCAATTTGTCTACTGAATTTTTAAAATTCAGAAATATAATTCTTCGTTCCAAAAACTCTGTGCCCTAATTATATCTTTGTTCTGATTGCTGTTATTAATGACTTCTTTCTTAACACTGGTTTCCCTCTGAATGAAGCCGCCCGCCCTAGTGGTTCCGCCTGGTCTCTCCCCCGGTCGCAGAGTCCCCTTCTGCGCCAGCTGCCGTGTTTTCACCTCCTACTCATTTTCATGTGCTGTCTCAGTGCCTGTGCGGGTCAGCCTGTTGGGGTGTCCTGTCTCCGGGGAGGGGGAGTTGGGAGGTGCACCAGCACCTATTCCTGCAGCTTTCTGCTGGTGCACTGATTAAGCCTGTTCTCAACAGAACAACCTGGGACCAACACAGCCCATCAGGGAGGTCCCAGTTAGGTCCAAGAGGGTTGGTGAGTTCGACTCAGTCACTTCATCAAATTCCACACCTTTGAGCTCTCTCAGGGCGCCACAAAAATCCAAGACCTCCACTTTGAGGCAAGAGGAAGCTCCTTTTCCACTCTTGGCTGTCAGGTCTTACAGGACGTCAGGGAACCAGAAGTCTCCAACCTGCTCTCCCTCTAATCTCACTCTTTTCTTGATGCCAAAGAAGCAATTCAAGGGGGCAAAGGGCAAAGGCTGTGCTTTCTGCCTGGTAGCCCTCTCCTGAGGATGTGAGTTAGCAAGTCTCAAGTGCAGGCCTGATCGCCCTGACACCCCAGTGGCTCCCCACTTCCTGCAGCACAATACCCCAACTCTAAGGCTTGTGGGCTGGGCCTACCTCAGGCTGGACCCGCGGACCGGGCCCCACCCTCTGTGCCCCCCACCGGACTCCTCCCTTTCTCCCACCTACTCTGTGCTCTGTCTGGAGACCCCCGTGCTCTCCCAGCCTCTGCCGTCTGGAATCCTTTTTGTTCCCTAACTCTGACGTCACCTTTTACAGGAAGCCTTAGTTGGAATGGATTCCTTCTTCTTTAGCACCCCATAGTTTGTTTCTCAGTGGCAGCACTTGACACAATCTGCCTTTTCTTAGGTTATCTGTGCACCTGTCTCCTTCTCCCACCCCAAACCCCAGATAATGTAAGGGCAGATTCCAGGCCTGTGGCATTTTCTCTCTTCCCACAGTGTCTGGCATGAAATGGGTGCCCAGCCTTTGTAGCATGGAGGTGACAATGGCAAACAATTACACTGGACATCAGCGGACCAGTCCCGAGCCTTTCTGACTATGGGTGAAGGATAGCGCCGTGAAGTTCTGACTGGAGTTTAGCAGAGGACGTGATGGCCTCAGCATCCATTATGGGCTTCCACCTTCAGAAAAGGCCTCTGAATCCCACAGGAAGAACTTCCAATTATTTTCTCACACCCTGCAGTGACATTTTTGTCCAGAGAGCAGCAGGTTTTGGGATGACAGGGACCATGGTCTCCCAGAGCAGCTGAATTTCACACCCTTGCCTGCGAGTCTGAAGGGGAGTGACATAGGAGACGGCTGGTTTAGGAAGCATCCATCTCAGAGGTTTGTGCTTTTCAAAATACTTGCCATGAATGGTCCCCTGAGAACAAGAACTCTGAGGGGAAGGTGCCCTCAGACACTTCAGGAGGTTTGAAAAGGCACATTGTGCTGGGGGGTAAAGTCCTAAGGGACGCTCCAGAGGAGCTGTGAGTTGTTTTCACAACAGTGACTCATTATAACGAAACCAGAGCCACCTTATTCATTCTTGACCATAGACTCCACCCTCAGAGAGAAGCTGGACACAGGCGGGGGGTGGGGGGGGCGGGCAGTGGGTGCTCCTGCATGAGAGTGGTCCCGGGAAGGAGGGGAAGTGCTGGGGAGGGAGACCATGTCGCTCTGGAGATCGCTTCATCTGTCACCAGGCCTCTGAATGAGCCAGGAGAAGCTGCTGGCTGCCTGCCCTTGACCTGGTCTTGACCATTTCTCTCCTTGGCACCCCTCGAGGCAGCTGGCCCCACTGGGCCCTTTGCTTGTTCTTGCCCTAGGATCAGTCCTGGAGGCACAGAAACACAGAGTCTGGGATTCTTAACCTGGTGTGCTCGCACTTGCATGTTACGGTGGGGCCTGTTAGCCCGCTCCAAGTGGCCTTCCCTGGGTCAAAACATACTGCAGCTCTTCCCACTGAGGCACCTGTTGCCTCCTTTAAAAATCCCACCAAGTGCACCATCGCTTTAAATGGCCAGTTAAAGGCAAGGGCCACTGCCTCACCCGGGGCCTTGAAAAATGTGCTAGAAATGCAACAGTCAGTATTCCGTAGAAAAGCAGAGATTCAGTCTGATCTCTTTCTTTTCAGCCTTCACATCATTTGTTTCCTCAGTTACATCCCAATTCTTCTTTTCCTTTTCACAGTCCCCCTCAGGACCGTCTAGGGGTGTGTGTGTGTGTGACGTTATACGCTTGTGCATTTGTGTGTATTTTATGTATCTGTATAAAGGTCTGTGTGCATGTTTATATCTGTCAATATGTGTGTATACATCTGTGTACTTTCAAATTCATTTACACACATGTGTGCAGGCATGTGAGGCTGCGTAGATGTGTGTACGGCCATATCTTGGTTTATTGCTCTTTGGTGTGCTGTGCTATGTATGTGTTACTCTTAAAAAACAAACTGAAGGTTTGTGGCAACCCTGTGTCAAGCAAGACTGTCAGTGCCGCTTTTTAAACAGTATGTGGTCTGTTCATTTTCTCTTGTCACACTTTGATAATTTTCACAATATTTCAAATTTTTCTATTATTATGATATCTGTTATGGCAATTTGTGATCTTTGATGTTACTACAGTAATCGTTTTGAGGCACCGTGAACCATGCCCCTATAAGGCTATGAACTAAATCAACAAATATTGTGTGTCCTGCCTGCTCTGAAAAATCATTTTCTTATCACTCTCCCTCTTTTCAGGCCTCCTTATTTCTTATCTATTACAACAATATGGAAATTAGGCCCATTAATAACCCTCTAATGGCCCATAAGTGTTCAAGTGAAAAGAAGAGTTGTGGGTCTCTCACTTTATTTATTTATTTATTTTGTTTTATTTTAGATATTTTTATTTTTCCAAATTTGTTATTCATCAGGAGTGACTGAAATAAAAAATATAATTGAGTCCCATCATCATCATGGAAATGGCTTTAAGAGAAAACTGGTCAGATGAATATTATTGCTTTTGTGCTTGTCTTATATGATGAAATCAAGAAGTACACATAATTTATTTCCTAGTTTTCCCCTGTGAACAGGCATGTTGTATTATATAACATATCTCGAACATTCTTGACAGGGTCTCTCACTTTAAATCAAAAGCTAGCAATCCTTAAACTCAGTGAAGAAGGCATGTCAAATGCGGAGACGGGCCAAAAGCTAGGCCTCTGGCACAAACAGCAGAGTTGTGAATGTAAATGCAAAATTCCCGAAGAAAATTAAAAGTGTTACTCCAGTGAACACAGGAATGACAAGAAAGTGAAACATCCTTGGTGCTGATGAGGAGAAAGTTTTAGTGGTCTGGATAGAAGATCAAACCAGCCACAATATTCCCTTAAGCTAAAACCCAATCCAGAGCAAGTCTCAACTCTCTTTAATTCTGTGAAGATGAGAGAGGTGAGAAAGCCGCAGAAGGGAATTTGGAAGCTGGCAGAGGTTGTTGGTTCATGAGGTTGAAAGACAGAAGCTGTCTTCATAACATAAAAGTGCAAGATGAAACGGCAAGTGCTGATATACAGCAGAGGCTGCAGCAAGACACACATAATAGATGAAGGTGGCTACACTAAACAACATATTTTTAATGTAGATGAAACATTCTTCTCGTAGAAAAAGATGTCAGCTAGGACTTTCATGCTAGAGAGAAAAAGTCAACATCTGGCTTCAAAGCCTCAAAGGACCATCTGACTCTCTTGTTAGAAGCTGATGCAGCTGGTGACTTTAAATTGAAGCTAGCGCTCATTTCCCACCCTACCCATCCAGGGCCCTAAGAATTATGCTATATTTTCTCTGACTGTGCTCTGTAAATGGCACAAAGCCTGGTGACACCACATCTGTTTACAGCATGGTTTGACTGAATATTTGAAGCATACTGTCGAGAACCACTACTAGAAAAATATTTCTTTCAAAAGATTATTGCTCATTAACAATGTCCTCAGTCACCCAAGGGCTCTGATGAAGATGTACAAAGAGATTAATGTTTTCATGCCTCTTAACATAATATTCATTCTGAATCCCATGGATCAAAGGCTGGCTTTGACTTTCAAGTCTTATTATTTTAAAAAATACATTTTTGTAAGGTTATTACTGCCATAATTTGTGATTCCTCAATGAATCTGGGCAAAGTAAATTGAAATCTTTCTGGAAAGGATTCACCCTTCTTGATGCCAGTAAGAACATTAATGATTCATGGGAGGGGGTCAAAATATCAACCTTAATAGGAATTTGAAAGACACTGATTCCAATCCTCATGGATGATTTTGAGGGGTTCAATATTTCAGTGGGGGAACCAAATGCAGATGTAGTAGAAATTGCAAGACAACCAGAAGTAGAAGTGAAACCTGAAGATGTGCCTGAGTGGCTGCAATGTCATGATAAAACTTGAATGGACGAAGACTTGCTTCTTTTTGCGAATCGACTCGTGAAGATGCTGTGAATATTTTTGAAATGACAATAACAGTTTTATAATATTACATAAATTTAACTGATAAAGCAGTGTCAGAGTTCGACAGGGTTGACTCTAATTTGGAAAGAAATTCCGCTGTGGGTAGAATGCTATCAAATAGCATCAGATGCTACAGAGAAATCTTTTGTGGAGGGAAGAGTCAATCGATGTGGTAAACTTCATTGTTCTTTTTAGAAATTATCACAGCCATCTCAGCATTCAGCAAGTCTGCCCTCATCAGTCAGCAGCCATTAACATGGAGGCAAGGCCCTCCACCAGCAAAAAATTTACGACTCATGGTAGGCTCAGATGATCGTTACTGTTTTTTTAACAATAAAGTGTTTTAAAATTAAAGTGCAGGTATATATATATTATTTTTTAGAGCTAATGATATTGCACATTTAATAGACTACAGTGTAAATGTAACTTTCATAGGCACTAAGGAACCAAAAAATTTGTGTGACTGGGTTTATTGGGATATGATAGTCACTCTGTTGCCGTGGTCTTGATCCCAACCTGTGATGGCTCTGAGGAATGCCTCTCGATCTGTAAACGTATGTGTGTATATGTGCAGATTTGTTCATGGCTGGGAATCTGTACACATGTGCATATGTCTGCAGGCCTCACATACAAACATACTGGATATTCACTCGGGGCTGGCAATCAAGACATTTCTTCATAAGAGCTAAACTGAAAAGATTCTAAATGCTGTCTTATTTGGGTTTATTCCCTGAGTCTTGCAGCATTGTTCGAAGAGGATGGGAAAAGGCTAAAGAAGAGATGGTTATTTTAGTGGGATAGGATTTAAGAGAACATGTCGGCACGCTGATGTTAGCCATCCAGTCTAAAGGGAGATGTTAAGGGTTCAGGAGGCAGGGAAGGGATAAAGAGGGGAAAGGCGGAGGGGTAGGATCCAGAGCTCAGGGGAGGGGTTGCCCTTGAGAGAGGGGAGCGTCTTCTCCCAGGATAGGAAACATGGGTGACCACACTTTACTGCTCTCAGGACAGCAGCAACTACAGTGGCAGACTTTGAAATACCCCTAGCAATGGACTAAAAAGTGTCTCCCTGCCCTCAAGTTCCTATGTTAAAATCCTGACTCTCAACATGAGTTTATATTTGTAGATAGGATTTTGAGGAGATAATTAAGGTTAAATGAGGTCATAGGGGTAGGTTCTGTTATGGCAGCTGCAGCAAACTAAGATGCTCATCAATGACCTTCTCCAGGCAGCCGCAGAATTATGGAAGAGTGGCCTCAAGAGCCCAAAGAGCCTGTAGCTGGGAAAATCAAATCCTTGCTTTATCTCACGGCCAAGACAATGGGAAAATCCCAGAGGAAGAAGTACCAAGATGCTGTAGTTCTTACATCTAGATCAAAGAGACCAGTACCATGCTTTTCTTGTGCTCCCCATAACACTGTTCTTGGCTCAGTCTTACCAAACCCTCAGTATTAATAGAAAGCAGATCTAGCAAGGGGTCTGTTTTGAGAACACCAAAAAGTTGACATAAGAAATCATGAATTTTTTTTTTTTTGCAGTTTTTGGCCGGGACTGGGTGTGAACTTGCCACCTCCGGCATATGGGGCTGGTGCCCTACCCCTTTGAGCCACAGGCACCTCCCAGAAATCATGAATTTTTGATCTCTTCTTCCCACATCTGCTGTCCAGTCTTCATGTAGAGATTATACATGTTTGAGAGTTCAGTGTCCGGAGGCTGGGTGCAGTGGCTCACGCCTGTAACCTAGCACTCTGGGAGTCTGAGGCAGGTGGATCGCTTGAGCTCAGGCATTTGAGACCAGCGTGAGCAAGACCAAGACCCTGCCTCTAAAAATAGCTGGGCAATGTGGCAGGCACCTGCAATCTCAGCTACTCTGGGGCTGAGGCAAGAGAATCACTTCAGTCCAAGAGTTTGAGGTTGCTGTGAACTACGATGCCACAGCACTCTACCAAGGGCAACAAAGTGACACTCTGTCTCAAAAAAAAAAAATTCATTTTCTAGAGAAGGTGCCTGAGTTCATCACTCAGTAGCATTGTGACCCAGAACAGGTTACTCTCTGCATCTTAGTTCCCGTACCCGTGATGTGGGGACACTAATATTTCCCACTTTGTAGGCTCGCTGTAGTGTCAGGATAGTGTATGTGTGAACACTGCTGGGTCTTTTTTGCTAACCCTCTCCCTCCAGTTCATCAGCAGTGGGGGACCTCTGGGAGGTTTCTGGAGCAGATGGGACACCCGAGGCCTATGCATATGCTTCTAAAAGAAAATGCTTCTTGCTTGCATTAAGTGCAGGTGGGAGCAAGTGCTGTTAGTGAGGCAGATTTGGTGGTAGGTGAGGGAGGTCATGCCTGTTGGCTCTGTCTTCTCAATGAAGTGTGAAACAGATCCTGGGCTGACAGGGAGCACAGAGGAGGGGCCGTGGGTGGTTTGGGAAGGATGGAGAAGGAATGAATTAGTTGTAGAAGGCAAGGGGAAAATAAACCTGGAGAAACCTAGTAAGCTCGCTGAGCAATATTGAGTGCCAATTTGAGTCTTGAGATCATGAATTTAAAGTGAAAACAGAGACTCAATTGTGTGAATTTCTTCCAACATCGCGCAGCCCAGGTGCCAGCAGGGAGAAGGCAGGGAGCTGCTTTCTAATCGATTGTCCTCGTTTGCAGGGAAGTGTGCCCACTGCGCTCTGAAGTCTGGTTTTATACACGACGAAGGTGCCAACTTTTTAATAACACATTATGTTAATGATGAAAGGAAATATATTGGAGTTCTCACCTCGTTGCGGCTTCATTTTCCTTTTCTTGTCCCTTTCTCTTGAGACAACATGTGTAAATTACCAGTTTATGGTAATTTAATTTGTGGAATGCTTTGGACAAAGAGCCCATTTTCTCAGTTTGCATGGCTCTGGGTGCTATATTTTGTTTTCATTAATCTACTGGGGTCTTAATCTCTGTCAAAGCCATATAAGCCTAAGATAGTAATGAAAACCGATGCTTCCAAAGCACCTGCTACGGGCCAGGCACTGTTTTAAGCACTTCATATGTATGGATTTGGTTATTTCTCACCGCAATCCTATTTTCCAGCCTGGGCCCAGAGAGCTTAAGTAACCTTCACGAGACCACCCAGTGAGTAAGGACAAGAGCTAGAATCCAGCCTGGGCAGCCTTCTTGCTCTAGAGTCCGTGCGCATTGCCTCTGTGCTTCTCTAGTGTACTCTTGACCACATGCTAAAATGGCTTTCTGAAATATTAACGTTCTGAGAAAATTTTTAATAGGTCTCATCTAGCCCTAATGGTGCCATCTCCTCCTCTTTCTCTTAGTCTTTCTTTATCTTCCTCTTCCCCACATCACAAAGGATGATGACAACCAGCAGTGTCATCCAGCCAGCTGACATGCTGTACTTATGCAGGGCCGACCCTGCATTAGCAAAGGGGAGACAAAGATGATGAGAACACTCTCCCTGCACCCCTAGAACTCACAGTCTAGCTGGGGGTCAGGATGAATGAACAGGCAAAGCACAGCAAAGGGTACAGGCCCCCCCTCCCAGGCACAAGGCCTTCTGAAAAACGAGCTACAAGAAGAAAAAGAACTGGTTGATGATGCTGAATTTATTTCAGCCTCTGCGGGAGTCTTTTTAGTCCCTGAGCAGATGCCAACTCATCTGACTGTGTTGAAGAAACACTGGCAACAAGATGCCAAGGACTCTAGACGGTGAGCTTTTGCATTTCCCGAAACTGGGAGTGTGGGATGCCAGGAACCAGAGCGATGCTCTGAGGTCATTGTTAGCAATTTTAATTTGTCTCTTTGTCCAAATGGGATGTGGCCAGACTTTTACAAATAAACCAGACGGGTCATGTTGTGGACGTGTTTTTCCATGATGGGCAATGTGACAGTGGCTGCACAGGAAGATGACAGGTTCTGGAGCCCCTCACGCCTTGGGTCCAATCTGCACCCAGCCGTTTACTGGCTGAGCAGCCTTGAAGAAGATATTTAAACTTTACAAATTGTAGTTTCCTAATTTATGAAGTGGAGAGAGTCATACTGTCCTCGTAGGAGTATAGTAAGAATTAGCAATGAGTTTGTAAAGTTCTCAGTATAACGGAAATCTAATCAACCAAAGCCATCGTGAATTATCATACAGAGTTAAGTATGACGAAACTCTATGGCAAAACTTTCTTAAATATATCCTCCATTGTCAGAGCAGTCAACTACCCTTCCTAGTGCTGCCATCTCACGCTGGAAATATTCACAAAGGGTAAAAATTTTGTGAATTTTGAGACAACAACACAGTTGTCATAAAAGGCAACTTACATGCAATTGTACTTAAGAACTTAAGCCAGGCATGGTGGGTCATGTCTGTCAACACAGCACTTTGGGAGGCTGATTACACGACTACATGATCAATTTAACTTGTGGCAGGCTTTCTGTTATTCTATATAGGTATAATTATAGTTATCAGTATTCCTATTACTTAACAATGTGGTGAGAAGTGGTTTTGCATACATTTAAATGTCACAGCTACTCTGGGAGCTTGGGAGGAGCTATACTCACATTTTAAAGATCAAGAAACAGAGCTCAGAGAAGTCACATCACTTATTCAAGGTCACATGGCCAGTGAGTATCAGAGGCGGCCTGGCCCAGGCCCTGTGCTTTGTCCCCTAGCTTGTACAGCCTCCTGAAACAGTTATGGTCATAGCTATTTTACAGATGAAGAGTGGCAAACTGAAAGTAATTCTAGATATGTCCAAGGTCATAGAGGAGTCCCAGTTTTCCTGATTTTAATCCAGTTTCCCTTCCTTTTCCTTGAGCCCCCTGGAGACAGACAATAGAGAAGAATGGTTGAGAACACAGCTAGTTAGTTTTCTTACTGCCAGAGAATGGAGTTAAAAAGATGAAAAGGGAAAAACTAGGATGAACTCTGCGGTATTAGACTGGAATTGATGGTATCAGAATGAACGTGTACACACACACAGAGAGACATAGAAATGAATGTGTGTGTGTGTATATTTATAAATCTCTCTCTCTTTACTTAACACATACAGAGAGTTCCTAATTCTTTCCACCAAAAAGGGGCCAGCCTTCAGGCATCACTGAGCATACTTAGTACCATATCTTGGTTTTTAAATACAAATTCTTCATGTAAAAAACCCAGGGAACTTTGGAGAAGTGGTTGATTCCAGGGCTAGAACAAGGAAAGTATAAAATAAGCCTGAAACGTCTTAATGGGCCAATCTGCAAAAAACGTTCTCTAAAATGATGAGAACATGTCAGGAGCTGAGCAGACAGGTTGAACGGACTCCCAATAGCCAAACTGACAACACTTTCAACATCAAAATAAGAATGGTGGTAGCAAATGATAATCCATGGAATAAAGTAGAAAACTATGAGTCCATGCTAATATAAATGAGGAAACAAAAGATTTGAAATCTGATTAGGCCTGAGGTATTTATATAGCTTCAAAGTAACTTCCCACAAAATAATCATTAATTATGGGGGGTAAAAAGAGCAATTTCATAGTGAAGAGACATGGTTGACACCATCTTTATTAAGTGATCAGGTGAAGGTCACCAGTAATGGGATGTGTCCAGATTTGTGTGCCACCTGTTAGCATGCAATGAGAACTCTGAGCACCGCTTCTGTATTATTGCTGCTAAAGATGCAAAATCTGAGTCTGATCAGGAGGAAATACCAGACATACTCCAAATGAGGGACCTGTTCAAAATATCTGGCCTACAGTCTTCAAAATGTTCAAGGTCATGAAAGTTAAGGAAAGATCTAGGAACTATTTCAGATTAAAGACAACCCAAGAGATACA
This sequence comes from Perodicticus potto, assembly GCA_963574655.1. NCBI lineage: Eukaryota > Metazoa > Chordata > Mammalia > Primates > Lorisidae > Perodicticus > Perodicticus potto. Next base: position 16,034 of record CAUYRH010046209.1, read on the forward strand.
ACAAGTGAATGTAACAGATGATCTGACCTGCAGTCTTTTAACTGAAAGGGCATTAGTGGGCGAACTGGTAAAACTCGAATGATTTTGGTGGTTGTGGTTAGGTAAGAGAATTCTGGTTTGTTCGAATTAGATGCTGTGTTTGAAGGTAATGACATATCAGGTGAGTGACTTCCTCTCAAATGATTCAGGGGAAAAAAGGACTTCGTATTGTATTTGCAACTTTTTACCGTTTGATATTTTTTTGAGATAAAATGATCTTCCCCAACAACAAAAATCTCAAAAACAAGAAAGAACACAGGTGCTGCATGGGGGAGCAGGGAACAGTGAAGTGGTTTAACAACACTGGCCTTGGTTTTTGTTTCGTGGTCCAGCTTTGCCACTTACTAGGTATGTGTCTTACTAGGGATAATAATAGTCTAGGGTCCTTGAAGATTTAAATAAATTAGCAACCACAAGTTCTATATATAACCAGCACTGAATTCTGTCTCTTGCTTTTATTATAGGGAGGCCACAACATGATTCTATGTGACCCATGTTCCCTCACAGGACACATGCCAGGAAGAAAAGTCTGGCGTGACCCTTCTGACTTGCTCAAAAGAAGATACTTTAGCTAAAAACATTTGATACATGGTTAATTATATTATTCAGATAGATGTTTGTAGATTTCATAGATGGCAAAAGCTTATAATCTTTAGATATGCACTTAGTTTTGATGTGGGGAACAATGAGGCTAAGCATTTTTTGTTCTAAATGTAATTATTGTAACAAGTCAAAACACTGTGTTAGGAATAACCCAGGCATTTGGATGAAGAAAAAGTGAGTATGATATTGACAAGGCAGTTTAAAAATATAAATGTATGATCTATTACAAAGGATTAAAATGCAGCCGTGACCAAGAGTGGCTAATTCAACTAAAAATGGAAGTTTTAAAATAGCAATTAAAATAATGTACTAGTCGGAAGGGAAAAATAAATAGCATTTTGGTGTTGGTTCTTTAAATTTCTTCTCTTTCTGCTCTTCGGATACTTACTATCAAGCTGCAATAATGAAATATGAGGAGCTGTTTGAGGGTGGGGAATGAGGCTAACATTTTGCAAGTCATCTTTCAATGGGGACTTTTTTGGTCCATCTCTACTAATCTAAAGAACCCTGAGTTTTTTTCTAGTTCACTTCAGTTAACATGAGGGCAGGTGGCCTCTGACAAAGTCTCCTTGCTCTCTCTTATTTGACCATCTTTTTTTTTTTTTTTTATTGTTTGGGATTCATTCAGGGCACAAAAATTAGGTTACACTGATAGCAGTTGTTCGGCAAAGTCCCTCTTATAATTGTGTCCCACCCCAAAGAGGGGTGCCATACACCATAACCCCCACCCCCCTTCCTCTTCTTCTCTCCCCACTCCCTCATTCCCCTGACCCTCGCCTTGAATTGATTTGAGTTTTTCTCTTATGAGGGTATGTGTTAGATCTACCCTGAAGAAAAATCATTTTATCATAAGGACATTTGCACTAGATTATTTGCCAGTTTTAAAACATCACTTAAAAACATTTTAGAAGGTTTATAATGATTGTTGCTAACATGACAAAATAGGCTCCACTCACTCCATTGAAAAGGGTAGAAAACTCCAGCTGGAGCTGAACTATGACCCTGACTAGGGACACATCCAGTCCCCAGTTCCAAACTATGAATATGCCCCTGTTCCAAAGTACAAGAGACACAATGACTTTTTTTTTTTCTCAAAAGACAGAGAATTCCTGATGTACCTTCAAGATTCCATTTGTATCCATGACATAATGGTGTCAGCTCTTTGAAGAAAGAAAGAACAGGCAGCCTCTGGTATTATATTGTTAAGTGCCCAAGAATCAATTACGTCCTTGCTGAGACAAGAGGCAATTTTCCCATTTAAACTTCACAGATGTGCGGACTGGCAAATTATTGTTGGGTTGTTGCTTCTTTTATTATAATTAACAATTAAAAAAAAAAACAACCATGTTATAATGTAATTAGCTGTTTACTAGTTCTTATTGGCACGGGTTGAGGCAGAGACTTTACTTTCAAGGATATGAACTCCTAAAAAGTGTTTTAATCATCCCTTTTATATTCAGTCACTTGTGTGAAACCATTTTGGTCCCTTGCAATTAAGCCACTGGAAGTTTTCAGGCTGATCTGGGTTTATAAGAAGCATCTTACGGACATCTATCAGTTTCTTTTCTTCAAAGACACATCTCAGAGTTCATTGATTCTCCATTTCTGGCAAATGTAGTAGCAGTTTTCTGCCTTTTTCCTTCCCTTTTGTTCCTGTTCATTCCCACAGAATTTTATTTCAATGTAGGCTCATATTCTTCATATTTTTGAAATACATGCATGCAGGAAGCATAAAAGAGAAACTTTTTTGGTTCAGGGCCAAGCAGGCACTTGTACGCACCAATGCCATGGTGGGAAAAAACACTAGAAATGAGAATTATTAAGGGTAATAGTGGACGACTATTCATAATGATAAGAGTTAACACAAGGAAGCACCTATAGCATTTCAGGCACTGTTTTAAGTACTATATATGCGGTTCACATATGAATTCACTCAATCCTCACAAGAACCCTTTGAGGTAGTTTCTATTCTAATCCCCAGTTTCTAATAGAGAAGAGAGAGTCACTCAGAGGCTATGTAATTAGGGCCATGGCTATGGAACTTGTAAGGGGCAGAGCTGGGATTTGAATCAGGTGGCTGGCCCCAGAGCCCACACTTGCAGCCACCAAAGTCTACTAGCATTCGCAAAGCATGTGGTGACCATGAAAGAAAGGCCTAATTTTTGTTTTTTTAAAAGCAATTTGTAAAAATAAGTAAAGGAAGTTAGAAAAGCAACTTCTATGTATGCTGAGTAACCATCAACACTGATAGGATTCCTGAGGAAAGTTCCACTTACTTCCTCTGTGCCAGGCTAAAGCACGACATGGGTTAAATGTCAAGACTATACCCATGGAAACGATGTCAAAACTTATGCCGTGTAACACGTTCATGCACATAATAGATTGCAGATTACTGAAGTCACTCACATAGCCTCACGTGGCCTCAGACTCTAAATCTAAGAAATGGCACCCTTGTATTTTGGCACATAATTAAAACTATATGGATATAGATATTTAAGCTATCTTTTAGAAATTTTAAGACCATTCTGGAATTTTTTTCCCTGCTACATCAGGGCATCTCACATAGAGGAATAAATGATCTCTAGTAATTATCAAATAACCTACTTCTTACTTGTAACCTTTTATAAGATAGCACTTGAGGAAATGTATAGTCAAAGGCTTTGAACAAGGACAAACGTCATGTGATTTTAAAAAACAGGGTAGGATGAGGGGCATATTGGAAATAATGGTTTTAGAAAACTTAGAAGCGACCATAGGTACCACAGCTGAGCCTGGAATTTTATTCTGAAAGGGCACGAGGCAACTGTGAGACATCAGTAAATTGTGTCTTAGTTCCTGCTATTTTTTCTTTTATCCTTGCTTCCTGCCTGGCTGCTGGCACTGAATGCTGATATTCTCTCAGACATGTCTCCTAGGACTGCTTCCTGTGCCTTCCCCTTGAGCTTCTTATTTGGCTGTAATCTCAAGTCTTAGAAGCATCAACTTGATATCTGCTCAAGAAACTACTACTTCCCACATGCAAAAGAATGAAACCAGACCCCTATTTCTTGCCATATAAATAAGCAACTCTAAATGAATTAAAAGGAGGGAGGGCAATTGGTGGGATCACACCTACAGTGCATCTTAGTAGGGTACTGGTGAAACTTATTAAATGTAGAGTATCAATGTCTTTATATGGTGATTAAGAAAATGCTATGAGGGCTATCTCTCACAGTACGATCAAAATGTTTCTGATTGTATGTGAAGCACATTCTGCC
>CAUYRH010046213.1:0-35130 GCA_963574655.1 Perodicticus potto
TAGTCCCAGCTACTTGGGAGGTGGAGGCAGGAGACTTGCTTGAGCCCAGGAATTGGAGGTTGCTGTGAGCTGTGGTGCCATGGCACTCTATCCAGGGTGACAGCTTGAGGCTCTGTCTCAAAAAAAAAAAAAAAAAAAAAACTAGAATGTGAAATTTTACTCTTTTGATCATGGGTGTAACAGAGTTTTAAAAATTAACCATTAACTGATTTCTATCTACTATATGACTAGAATCAAGAACTCTGTTTAAAACAAGAATACAATTCTGAATTTATTCATATGGCAATAAAATTCTGAGTATTTTTGCTTGAGTAAAAATACAAAAAAAAATTTTATAGCATCCCTTTGCTATTAAGTTAAAATGGACTTCTTACTGCGGCCCACAAGGTGTTGCATGATCTGGCTGCCTGTCTTCCTTGAACAGCTCATCTAGACCACTCCTCCTCACCAATTATGCACTGGTCTGCTCTCTGTTCCTAAAATAGGCAAGATTGTCCCACCTCAGCAACTTGGTATAGTACTTCCTGTTACTTTTCCCCAGAACACACTTCTACCAGATCTTTGCATGGCTGCCTTCTTACTATTCAGGTCTCATTTTGGCTCTCACTTCCTCAAAGGGGAAGACCTTACCAGTCTATCTTAAGTGCCCTCCTAGGGGATGGGGGTCTGTAAGCTCCCACCTGATGGGTACGATGTAGGTGTTAATGGCACACCTCTTGGGAGAAGGACTCAACTACAACTCAGACCTTACCTAACCAATGTAAACAATGTAACCTAATCATATGTATCCTTATATTAATCTGGAAAAAATTAATAAATGAAAAAATAAAGTGTCCCCTCAATCCTCTAATCACCCATTTTTTTCCTCTGTGGCATTCATTTATACCAAGATAAAGAATTAACTTGTATTATTTTGTATACATACCCTCCCACTAGAGTGTAAGTTCAGTGAGTCTAGAGACCGTGTCTTTTGCCATTTTTTTTTGAGACAGAGTCATTTTCTGTTGCCCAGGCTAGAGTGCCTTGGCACTAGCCTAGCTCACGGCAACCTCAAACTCCTGGGTTCAAGTGATCCTCCTGCCCCAGTCTCCCAAGTACCTGGGACTACAGGCGCTGTCCACAATGGCCTGCCTATTTTTTTTTTCTAGTTTTAATAGAGATAAAGTCTCACTCTTACTCAGACTGGTCTTGAATTTCTAAGCTTACGGGATCCTCCTGCCTTGGCCTCCCAGAGTGCTAGGATTACAGGCATGAGCCACCACACCTGTCCCAGAGACCCTTTTTGATTCACTATTACATCTTTAGTGCTTAGAACAAAGCTGGCATATAAAAGGGATTCAGTAAGTCCTTAAACAAAGAAACAGAGCTAGCTATATAGCTTCAGACTATAAGAACATAAATTTTAAATCTAAATCTAAAAAGCTTAAAAAGAAATAATGCCATTTCAATAGGTTTTTAAAAAGTAGTAACCAGGCTCGGCACCCGTAGCACAGTGGTTATGGTGCCAGCCACATACGCCGAGGCTGGCAGGTTCAAAACTGGCCCAGGCCAGCTGAGGCAACAATGACAACTGTAACAAAAAATAGCCAGGTGTTGTGGTGGGCACCTGTAGTCCTAGCTACTTGGGAGGCTGAGGCAAGAGAATCGCTTAAGCCCAAGAGTTGGAGGTTGCTGTGAGCTGTGATGCCATGGCACTCTACTGAGGGTGACATAGTGAGACCCATCTCAAAAAATAAAAGTGTGAAGTTTACTGTTAGTAAACAGATATAATTAATAAAACCTTTCTAAATAACAATATATATCAAGATTTGTAAAAAACGTTTTTCCTCTGAACCAGTAATTTTGTTCTAGAAATAAATATATGCTGGGAAATAGATTGTTTTGTGTATGAGACTTTATTGTAACAAAAAACATTGTAGTGCTCGCTTCGGCAGCACATGTACTAAAATTGGAACGAAACAGAGAAGATTAGCATGGCCCCTGCGCAAGGATGACACGCAAATTCATGAAGTGTTCCGTATTTAAAAAATATATATATATATTGTGGCTCAAAGGAGTAGGGCGCCGGCCCCATATGCCGGAGGTGGCGGGTTCAAACCCAGCCCCGGCCAAAAACAAACAAACAAAGAAACATTGTAAAATGTCTAGCAATCAGGACAATTAATTATGGTATGTTTATATGATGTATACAGTCTTCTAACATTTAATGGCACAAGAAAATATTAAGAGATGATAAGATGCTGCATTTTATATATTATTAATCCACATTTTGTAAATAAATAAAACAAATGCTGAAGAAATTTATTTTTTGAATAAATAAGTAAACTAATAAATGCTGGATAAAAATGACAGTATTAACAGGTTCTCTGGGTATTCAAGTCCTATGGAATTACAGCTAATACTACCATATGAAGATGAATTTGTATCAGATATTTGACACATTTTAGAATTAGAATATAACTGATTTTATAACCTCTAATGAAAGTGTTCTTCAACCTTTTTATCTCACTGCAGAACCTATAGTTAAACTTCTGCAGAACTCTTAAGTTATGCTTATTTAAAAAAAGAATATATTTACTGTGCTCAGAATGTCTTTCGAAAATAATTAATGATCTTTAAAAAGTTTTGCAGCATATCTGGTGTGGCACACTGATTGAAAATCAATGAAATAGACTCAGTACCCATAGCACAGTGGTTATGGCGCAAGCCACATACACCAAAGTTGTCAGGTTCAAACCCGGCCTGAGCCAGCTAGACAGCAGTGACAACTGTAACAAAAAATATCCAGGCGTTGTGGCGAGTGTCTATTGTCCCAGCTACTTGCGAGGCTGAGGCAAGATAATCACTTAAGCCCAAGAGTTGGAGGTTGCTGTGAGCTGTGATGCCATGGCACTCTACCAAGGGTGACATAGTGAGGCTCTGTCTCAAAGAAAAAAAAAAAGAAAGAAAATCACCGAAATAACGGATCAAAGCCTCCTAAGAACATAATACCACCAATTTACTCATGCCAAAATATTTGAATCTGATAAATATCTGATAAAGCCTCTAGACTAGATCCAATTATTGATTTATGGGAAATATAAGAGACAGGAGAACATATTAACAATATAGGAATACAATCAATAAAGGCTGACTTGTCCATAAGTTTGACACGTGTCCATAAGTTTGAGATCAAACTGGACAATATAGCAAGATCTGGTCTCTATGAAAAATAGAAAAAAATAGCAGGGTGGGGTGACATGCACCTGTAGTCCCAATTACTTAGGAGAATCACTTGAACACTTGAACTATGATGACGCCATTACACTTTAGCCTTGATAACAGAGAACAGAGCAAATGCTGTCTCAAGAAAAAAAAGAAAAGAGAGGTTGGGTGAGGTGGCTCACACCTGTAATCCTAGCACTTTGGGAGGCTGTAGTGGGTGGATTGTCTAAGCTCAGGAGTTCAACACCAGCCTGAGCAAGAACAAGACCCTGTCTCTTAAAAAAATAAAATAGCCCAGCATTATGGTGGGCTCTTTGTAGTCCCAGCTACTTGGAAGGTTGAGGCAAGAGGATTGCTTGAGCCCAAGAGCTTAAGGTTGGTGTGAGCTATGACGCCATAGCACTCTACCAAGGGGGACAAAGTAAGATTCTGTCTCAAAAACTAAATAAATAAATAAATAAAAGAGAGAGAGACTTAAATACATTGACCAACACAAAGTGTGGACCTTATTTGGATCCTGAATGAAACAAAGCAAAAAACAAAGACATGAATAGAAATAGAGAGTTGAAAATTTGATTGCTGATTAGATATTTGATGCTGTTTAGGAATTCGTGTCTCATTCCTTCTGGCAAAGTAAATAGTCATATTGTCTAGACTCAGTAGGGCTGTACTTTTCCTAGTAAGATGTATTATATGTACTCTGCCATACCTCTCTGGCCACACTCAGAATTGTTTTCTTCATATGCATCCTATTTCTTTTCAGCTATATTTTTCTTATGTTAAAGGTATTTAATGGCAGTTGACAGAAGAGGTGGCCCTTCAGTGGCCAAGGAGACTGTTAAACTTGCTGAAGAATTCTTCCATTCTACTGAGGGAATAGTTCTTGGTCTTGATCTCAGTGGAGACCCTACTGTAAGTAGTTTTTCCTAAATATATTTTAATTTTAAAAGGTAGCATCAATTGCTGGGATAAGGATTAGCTTGGAGCATCCTGCATTCTCCAGAGGATCCAGCAGACACTCTGGATGAGGCTCTCTTCTGTCCTGGATGACCAGAATGCTTACAGCAGCTATTCTCAGTCAGGGTTCTGAGAAAGAATTAAATATCCTAAAAAATAATAAAGATTTTCCTGCCTGTTACCACCATTCGTCTAAAGTTCATGGCCTAAATATCTTGAATATCAGATTCAACTAGAAATCTTGACATTTGGGACCAGGTAATTCTTTGTTGTGGGGGAGGTCCTGTGCATTTTAGGATGTTTGGCAGCATACCTGGCCTCTACCCACTGGATGCTGGAATACTGTCCCAGTTGTGATAACCAGAAATATCTCCATTGTCAAATGTACCCTTGGAGGCAGAATTGGCCCTGGTTGAGAACCACTGAATGAGAGTCCCAAGACACTGGTTCTTAGGGCTTTGTCTAAATCTAGACTATTCCATTGTTTTTATCCATCTGTTAAATAGAAGTGTTTTTAGTGATTCAGGAATTGCAAGGGTTCCTGAATCAGGCGAGTTCTCCTTAGCACTAGTTATCTAGGACACCTAGATACAGCTTAGCTGTATTCATTGCTCATTGCTTAGGTCTTTGGCCACAGATTCACTGATATTAGAGTTAAGATTCTCAAGGGCAGGAACTGTGTCTTTACTAGCCTTGTACTCCTCATAGTGTCTCACACATTGTATGTAGGTGTTTTATAAAGAAAATGTGCAAATGAATCAACTTGCTATTCTTTTTTTCTGCCATTATTTTATTCTTTTGTTTACTGGAACACAGTGCTCAGTTCCTCAGTTTTCCCAGCATTCTTATGCATCTCATTTTAATTTTTATCTTCAAGGTAGGACAAGCAAAAGATTTCTTGGAACCTCTTTTAGAAGCTAAAAAAGCAGGTCTGAAGTTATCATTGCATCTTTCAGAGGTAAGTAATATTATCCAGGCTGGAGAGGACAGATTATAATGGAAAATGAGAGGATCATTTGTAAGTAACTAGAAATAAACATGGATTGAAAAAATATATATATATAAATAAAAAAATATGTAAAAATATATACATACAGATATATATATATTTGAGACAAAGAGTCTCACTATGTCACCCTCCATAGAGTACCATGGCATCACAGCTCACAGCAACCTCAAACTCTTGGGCTTAAGCGATTTTCTTGCCTCAGCTTCCCAAGTAGTTGGAACTACAAGCGCCCACCATAATGCCCAGCTATGTTTTTTTGTTGCAGTTGTCATTGTTTTAGCTGGCCTAGGCCAGGTTCAAACACGCCAGCCTTAGTGTATGTGGCCGGCACCCCACTCACGGAGCTGTAGGTGCTACCCTGAAAAAATATTTTTAAGATAATTTCTAGATCTGGCTCAGTGCCCGTAGCTCAGTGGTTAGGGCACCAGCCACAAACACTGAGGGTGAAGGGTTCGAACCCAGCCCAGGGCCTGCTAAACAACAATGACAGCTGCAACCAAAAAATAGCCAGGTGTTGTGGCGGGCGCCTGTAGTCCCAGCTACTTGGGAGGCTGAAGCAAGACAATTGCTTAAGCCCAAGAGTTGGAGGTTGCTGTGAGCTGCGACATCATGGCATTCTATCGAGGGTGACATAGTGAGACTCTGTCTCAAAAAAAAAAAGATAATTTCTCGATCTTTCTACTTATAGTTCCTGGAGGTATCAAAAAAAAAAGAAAGAAAAAAGAGAAGGAAAACAACATTTTAAAAAGGGAATAGTATAAAGGCATGACTTTAGTCTCTAGTGTTACTGTTTTTAACTTTTTGTGTTTCCTGGTGTTGGCTGTTGACTCAAATTCCAGCTGTATCATTAAAAAACAATTTGGCTCAGTGCCAGTATGTCAGTGAGTAGGGCGCCATCCATATACACCGAGGCTGGCGAGTTCGAACGCAGCCTGGATCTACTAAACAACGACGACAACTGCAACTGCAACAACAACTAAAAAATAGCTGGGCGTTGTGGCAGGTGCCTCTAGTTCCAGCCACTTGGGAAGCTGAGGCAAGAGAATTGCTTAAGCCCAAGAGTTCGATGTTGCTGTGAGCTGTGATGCCACCGTACTCTACCAAGGGCGACATGAGACTGTGTCTAAAAAAAAAAAAAATAAATGAATGAATAAATAAAAAACAATTTAATGACATCCAGCTAGAGAAAATCTATGAATTTCCATCATTAGCTTTGTCATTGGCAAGCTGGCTCTGAGAAAAGCACCAGTCCATCTCACCTGTCCTTATGGTGGGAGGAACCGGAATGTATCACATACTCTGGCAATGAAGGAAGTAGTGTAGTTCATTATCATTTCATAAGACTCAGCAAGGAGACCCTGTGCCCCTCATCAGCCCCTAGTTCCCTGGCAACGGAGCACAGTGGCAGATATGGTTGGGAAACAGTTACTTTCTTAAGGACATTCCTGTGAGGCAAACAAGGGACTCTACTGCACTGTCCCCCATTTTATAGATGGATTTACTTTCTACCTCAGTACTTCTACCTAAATGCAGGAAATAATGTTTCTTCTACTTACCTCACAAAATCATTGTATTAAAAGGGTAATATATAAAGGTTGAGAACCATAATGATTTAAAGACTAAGGAAAAAAATGGAATATCTTAGCCAGGCATGTTAGTTCATGCCTCTAATCCTAGGAGTTTGGAAGGCTGAGGTGATAGAATCTCTTGAGACAAAGAGTTTGAGAGCAGCCTGAGCAAACATAGCAGGACCCTGTTTTTACCAAAAATAGAAAAATTAGCCAGGCATGGTAGGGTACACTTGTAGTCCCAGCTACTGGGGAGGATAAGGCAGGAGGATTGCTTAAGTCCAGAAGTTTGAGTTTGCAGTGAGCTATGATGATGTGACTGCACTCTTGTCTGGGTAACAGAGTGAGACCCTGTCTCAAAAAAAGTAAAAGTAAAAATTCAAAAATTAGAACCACTTGACTGGGTACAGTGGCTCACGCCTGTAATCCTAGCACTGTGGGAGGCTGAGGTGGGTAGATTGCTTGAGCTCAGGAGTTTGAGACCAGCCTGAGTAAGAACGAGACCCCAATCTCTGCTAAAACTAAAACCAGCCAGGCTAAAATTAGCCTATTGTACCAGCTACTCAGGAAGCTGAGACTAAATAATTTCTTGAGCCCAAGAGTTTGAGGTTATTGTGATATTTGATGATACCACGGCACTCTGCCCAGGGTGACAGAGTGAGACTGTGTCTTAAAAAAAAATAATCATTGGAACCTCTTGGCAGTACTTGTATCTTTCATATCTGCAAGCAGAGGGTCATTAATCTAGTGGCAGAACTTAAAATCTAGAATCCATGTTTCCACACTCTGATCAAAAAGACCTTTCATTCATAGGACACCCGATAGCTGACTTAACTGTGTGTGACAGAAACCATTGGTTCAATATAATGGGATCGCATATATTACTCTGACCAGTTACCTCTGGCCTTGTGCACAGCATCAGAACCTGCTCTTTAGTTTCTGTTGCTTTTCTTATTTGATCCATTGGAAATAAAACACTTCATTTCAAAATGTTCTGATCATTTGTGTTTTGGGCTATCTAGGAGATAAAGAGCACAGTTAGACATTTTATTCTGATTGTGGTTTGTATGTACCTAGACTCTCAAAGTAAAACATGAGCACACTGTGTGGAAAGTATCTGGGCCCTGGAGTCAGGTGGCAATTTAGTTTTACCTTTTATCTATACCTTTCACTAGTTCTGAGACCTTGGACAACTTTTAAAAAAATGATTTATATTTTATAGGCTGGGTTCAGATTCTTAACTATAAAAGTACCAATGCTGGGCGCTCACGCCTGTAATCCCAGCACTTGGGAGGCCAAGGTGGGTGGATTGCTTGAGCTCAGGAGTTTGACACCAGCCTGAGCAAGAGGGAGACCCTATCTCTAAAAAATTAGCCAAGTGTTGTAGCTAGTGGCTGTAGTCCCAGCTACTTGGGAGGCTGAGATAAGAAAATCGCTTAAGCCCAAGAACTGGAGGTTGCTGTTAGCTGTTATGCCACAGCACTCTACTGAGGGCGACAGTGTGAGACTGTGTCTCAAAAAAAGAAAACAAAAAGTTTTATGTACCTGAAGAAAATTCAAGTATAGAGAAACATAGAAGGATAAAAATTAAAATAAAAATTTCTCTTTGTTTTGAAAGTTTCTTTTTATTTCAGTTCTGTTCCCCAGAGTTACCAAATTTTTTCAGAATTTTTCCTAATATACAGAGGGTGCCAAAAAAAGTATGCACATTTTAAGAGAAGCTATCTTACTCATGCCTGTCACATGGTGATATAGCATTCATTTGATTAACACCAAACTCCTGGGCTTAAGCGATTCTCTTGCCTCAGCCTCCCAAGTAGCCTGGGACTACAGGTGCCTGCCACAATGCCCGACTATTTTTTTTTTTTGTAGTTGTCATTGTTATTTAGCTGGCCCAGGCTGGGTTCGAACCTATCAGCCTTGATGTATGTGGCTGGTGCCGTAACCGCTGTGCTATGGGCGCCAAGCCAACACCATCTTTTGAGTGAATATCATACTACCCATTGCTACTGTAATTCAATTGAGCTTCGAAAAGTAATATGTAGATAACCTTGCTTAAAATGTGTATACATTTTTTTTGGCACTCCCAGTATCTAAACACATACACAATATTGAGCACATATATACATATAGAGTTGTGGCATTTTGTTTTGTGAAAATAATGTAGTTTTTCTAAGCTTTAGTATCTTCATCGTAGCACTTCATCAGATTTCTGTGAGGCCTTAACAAAAAGACATAAAGTAGATTCTTAGTAAGTATTTATTATTGTCAGTGAAATGAATCTGGAAGAATATTGGAGAACAAATGAGAAGATAAAAGGTGAAGGAGCAAGCTAGGCTGGGAGGCTAAGGCAGGTGGATTGCTTGAGTTCGAGACCAACGTGAGCAAGATGGAGACCCTGTCTCTAAAAAACGTAGCTGGGCATTGTGGCAGGCACCTGCAGTCCCAACTACATGGGAGGCTGAGGCAAGGGGTTGCTTGAACCCAGGAGTTTGAGGTTGCTATGAGCTATGATGCCACAGCACTCTACCATGGTCAACAAAGTGAGACTCTGTCTCAAAAAAAAAAAAAGAGAGTGAGCTAGGAAGATATAAGTAGTTCAGCTTTCCAGAATGCATTAACTACTCAGCAGGGCAGATAAAAAATAGCCATAGGAAAAAAATACTTTAAGAACCACTGACAGAGGTCATTAATCCCCTTTCCTTTCTTTATTAAGATTCCAAACCAAAATAAAGAAACACAAATACTCCTGGATCTGCTTCCTGACAGAATCGGGCATGGAACATTTCTCAACTCCTGTGATCTGGTTGACTTTGTGAGGCAACATCAGATACCACTGGGTAAGGCTTAAGGTTTCAGGTCTCTAAGACACTCCTTTCTCCCTACTCCAGTCCCATGTTGCAGCCTGTATGTAGAGAGGACTGTCTAAAACTACAAATGTAGTTTTAAAAGATGCATGACTTTCTGAGCCTTACTTAAGTAACAAAGTTTTAGCTCCCATTAAAATATAAGCTCAATGAGGGCGGCGCCTGTGGCTCAAAAGAGTAGGGGGCTGGCCTCATATACTGGAGGTGGCGGATTCAAACCCAGCCCCGGCCAAAAACTGGGGCTGAAAAATTTTGAACAGGGCTCCTGCCTAGGTTGTTCATTGCTTGCTACACTCTCCAGGGTTTGGGACTGAGTAAGGTTTTATGGTTTTTGCTTTTTGGTTTTTTTTTTTTTAGACAGAGTCTCACTTTGTTGCCCTTTGTAGAGTACCATGGTGTCACAGCTCACAGGAACCTCAAACTCTTGGGCTTAAGCAATTCTCTTGCCTCAGCCTCCCAAAATAGCTGGGACCACAGGCACCCATCACAATGCCCAGCTGTTTTTTAGAGATGGATTCTCACTCTTGCTCAGGTTGGTCTTGAACTTGTGAGCTCAGGCACTCCACCTGCCTGGGCCACCCAGAGTGCTAGGATTACAGGTATGAGCTGCTGGGCCTGGCTCTGTTTTTTGTTTCTTTTTTTTGAGGCAGACCCAGGCTAGAGTGCAGTGGTGCAGTCATAGCTCAATCATACAATCTCAACTCCTGGACTCCTAGGCTTGAGTGATTCTGCTGCTTCAATCTCCCAAGTAGCTAGGACTATAGAGGTGTACCACCATGCCTGGTTAAATTTTTTAATGTTTTTGGAGAGACAGGTCTCACTATGTTATCTGGGCTGGTCTCAAACTCCTGAGCTCAAGCAGTCCTCCAGCCTTGACCTTGGAAAGTGCTGAGGTTATAGGCATGAGCCACTGTGCCCTTTGTATTTTGTGAAAGAATAGGGTCATCTAGAATTTTAAAGTTACTTTAACAAAATTGATTTTTTTTTTTTTTTTTTTTTTTTGAGACAGAGTCTCACTGTGTCACCCTGGGTAGAGTGCTGTGGCGTCACAGCTCACAACAACCTTGACTCTTGGGCTTAAAGAGATTGTCTTGCCTCAGCCTCCCAAGTATCTTGGATCACAGGCACCTGCTACAACACCCAGCTGTTTTTCTGTTGTAATTGTCATTGTTGTTTGGCAGGCCCGGACTGGGTTAGAACCTGCCAGCTCTGGTGTATGTGGCTGGCACCCTAGCTACTGAGCCAAAATTGATATGTATTATGAAAATATGTAACATTTATTTAAAAATTAAGAATTATAGATATTTCCAAGTATATTTTTCTCTGTTGACTATTATACACTTAATTGCATGTTTATGAAGTGCCTACTTTATTGTGGTCACTGCTCTAATTGCTGGGATAGAGCAGTAAACAAAATAGATAAGGTTATTTTCTCAAGTAACTAATAACAAATGTACAAGAAATATGTTAAGTTTTATGAAGAAAGTAAAATAGACAAGGTTATTTTCTCAAGGAACTAATAACAAATATACAGGAAAATATCATGTTAAGTTTTATGAAGAAAGTTAAATAGGCTAATATAATAGTGGTTGGATAACCACTTTCAATTGGATGGTCAGGGAAGAAGTGATTGGCTGCAAACCATTTTAGAGAGTGATCAGTTTGCTAAATTTACCAATTTATAAAACTGCTGGTGTGAGTGTGTGTGTTTTTAACTATTTATAGGGTTTTCAGCAATTCGTAATAGGTTAGGTTTTTTTTTTACTAAAGACATTTTAGAATATTCCACAAAGGTGGAAACAATTGAAACCATTTGCATAGTGATCTTACTGGGTGATGTGGTGGCCCAGCTCTGTTCTCAGCAGAGCAAGGGGGCAGTTTGGGTTTGTCTTGCCTTGGACTAAGTGGTCTGGGGTTGAGGCTGCCTTACCTGAGCGACCAGATGCCATCAATCAAGTCAGTGAAGTATTTTACTGTGGCTGAGAATCACAATAAAGTTTCAGGGCAGGAATTTGTTAATAGTAGAAGTCATTCTTAAGATGAACTTAACTTATCTAGAAACAGTGGTCAATGAATGGGTGGTTGTCTGGGTTAAATGTCTAGAGCAGTGGTTCTCAACCTGTGGGTCCCAACCCCTTTGTAACAATGAAAGTATATTGCGGCATTAGGAAGGTTGAGAACCACTGGTCTAGAGATTCTTAGAAGCCATAAGAAAAATCCATGCCCACTCTTAGCTCTTTGTAATGCTCTAACTCTCAAGTAGTGATGTAGTTTTCTTGCTTTTTTGGCTTTTTTGTAGTTTTCTTGCTTTTTTGACTAGGAGGAATTGCAGTAGCTCTTCATAAAACCTTTTCTGCTCCATCATGGTGATTCCCTGCCTTGGTCATGATGACTGGCTTACAGCATCTTTCTTTCCTCCCTATTCTGATAAAAGAAAAAGAAGCACATAGTTCGAAGGGAATATTGTTATAATTCCTTGGCTTGTACAGTTATTACTGTAAGTTACAGTACATATTTCCTGCAGAGCTATAGTAATTGAACAACAAATTTTCACACATAAGTTAGGGTCAATTTTGTAAAATAATAAACTGCAAATTAGCATAGTTTGGAAAGATTTCTTACATGTCTACTTGGTGAACACTGAATGAGATCATTTACCTGCTTTTAATGAGAGACTTTTTTTCCCCTTTCATCTAGAACTCTGTTTGACCTCAAACATCAAAAGTCAGACAGTTCCATCTTATGTCCAGCATCATTTTGGATTCTGGTACAGCATTGGCCATCCTTCTGTGATCTGCGTAAGGCGTTTTGTGTAAAACATTTTGCTCCCTTTTAGTCCCTGAGTTACACTGAGTCAGACATTTACTACCAAGCTGATCGCATTGTATGCCTGAGGGTGATGCCCAAGAGTAGGAACTAGAAGGGACTGAGGCACGAGAGGCTGCAAGGGGCCAGGATGACTCTGGTTTGGCTCTAGGGAAAAAGGTCTTGGACAGTGGACCTAAGGGAACTTAAAAGAAAAAAGAACCATCCAGGAATTCTGCTTCATTTGAACTGGGGTGAGTCCTAGACATGGATAAGATATTCTTTAAAAGCTTTTTGGGTGATTTTAATATGCAGCCACAGTTGAAACACTGCTTTGGCATTTTTTTTAAGTATAAACAAATCTTTTTACTTACAAATAGGCATAGATGCGTTTATTGGCCCCTATGACTCTTGAAACAAGCATGGTAAATCAGAAAATAGACTCTAAGCAAAAAAGTTATTGTTTTTTGAAAAATCATTTTTTTTCATTTTGAAACTTTCTTATTTCCATTGGCAGACTGATGATAAGGGTGTTTTTGCAACACACCTTTCTCAAGAGTACCAGTTGGCATCTGAAACATTTAATTTGACCCAGTCTCAGGTGTGGGATCTGTCTTACAAGTCCATCAGCTACATCTTTGCTTCTGACAATACCAGATCTGAACTGAGGAAGAAGTGGAACTATCTGAAGCCCAAAGTGTTACATTTTTAAGTTGTAAGGAGGTGAACTACTTTTGAGTATATTTTATAATCAAGAAGTTCCTGCTATGTCTCACGTAGTAATCTGTCTACCATTCCCGTGGAAGTATAATAGTCAAGAACCACAGACTCCATCACCAGCACCTTACACATGGCGAGTGTTCAATAAATGTCTTAATTAGCTTACCTCCAAGCTACTTACTGGAAGGAACGTAAGCGTTGTTGCTGACTAAAGTCTCCACTGAATTAGCAGTCTCTCCTCATTAGTGATCATAAAACTTAAAGAAAATCAAAGTAGTTTCTCATCAGGAAACGTTTTGGAATTATAGTCTAAGGTAAAGAAAGAGGGGAAAACAGATTGCCACCAAGACAGTTAAGCTTTCTAGACTGTTAAATAGCTTTATATTTTATTGTGCTTAGTATAATCAGATTCCCTTCACTTGGTTTAACTTTTTTTTTTTTTATTGTTGGGGATTCATTGAGGGTACAAGGAACCATGTTACACTGATTGCATTTGTTGGGTAAAGTCCCTCTTACAATCGTGTTTTGCCCCTAAAAGGTGGGGCACACACCAAGACCCCACCCTCCTCGCTCCTTCCCTGGTTTAATTTTTTAAAAGTATTCCCCAAGACTGTTGACACCAGGCCACTTAGATAAAATTAAGGCTGATGGTACCCCTAACTTAAATTACTAAGGGTTTTTCTTTTTGTATTTATATTTTAAAATACATAGCTGGTCTTTGACCGCATTTCCTGGCTTCTGGGTTCTAAAATCCTTAGCATCTCCAAAGTGATGTCTTTTTTTGCCTTTTGAGACAGTCTCACTCAGTCGCCCTGGGGTTGAGTGTCGTGGCATTAGAGCTCACAGCAACCTCAAAATCTTGGGCTTAAGCGATCCTCTTGCCTCAGTAGTTGAGACTACAGGTACCCACCACAACTCCCTGCTGTTTGTTTTTTGTAACAAGGGGTCTCAAGCTTACTCAGGCTGGTTTGGAACTCCTGAGCTCAAGGAGTCCAGCAGTCTTGTCCTCTCAAAGTGCTAGGGTTACCAAAGTGGTATCTTTTTTTTTTTAATTTATTGTTGAGGATTCATTGAGGGTACAGGAAACCAGGTTACACTGATTGCATTTGTTAGGTAAAGACCCTCTTACAAACGTGTATAAAGTGATGTCTTTTGGTATGCTAATAATTGACTGATGACAGGCAGCCCCTAGGTAGTTTGGGGCTGGTCACCTGAAAGACCAAGGCAGGATTGGTGATCTCTGGGAAGGGAGAGGGGCTGAAGGTTCAGTTGATCACTGGTGGTTTAATCAATCATGCCTACATAATGAAGTCTCCATAAAAATCCAAAGGACAGGTTTTGGAGTGCTTCTGTATAGCTAAACATGTGGAGCTTGATGGAGGACAGTATACCTGGAGAGAGCATGAAAGCTTCTCCCTTGTCCCCGTACCTTGCCCTGTGCATCTCTTCATCTGTATCTTTTGTAATGGCCTTGGTTATAAACTAGTAAATGTGTTTCCGTGAGTTCTGTGAGCCGCACATTAATTGAACCCAAGGAGGGGTGGGAAAACTCTGATTTATAGCCCATTGGTCCGAGGAACAAGTAAAACCACCTGGGCTTATCACTGGCATTGGAAGTGGGGAGCTATCTTGTGGGACTGAGTCCTCTACTTGAGGGATCTAATGCTGTCTCCAAGTAGTATCAGAATTTGAGTTGGAGGACACCCGGCTGGTATCCACTCTAAAACTGATGGCTTGCTTCTTAGGTGGGGAACCCTGCCCCTGCCTGCACATTTGGTCACAGGAGTCTTCTGTGGTGTGAGAGCAGAGAAAGTTTTATGTTTTCTCTCCTCAGACTTTCTTTTAGGAAACAGGGTAGAGAGAACTCTTAGGAATCTTGCATAGCTACCCACTCATGCAGAAATTGCATAGTAAAAACATTATGGTTAATCCATAAAATGTGGATAGATTGTAGCACTAGAAATGTTGTGGAATAAAATTTAATGTTATGAAGATGTTCACGATAATATATTCATTGAAAAATGTGGTTATAAATAATTTTATAGTCCATTTTTCAATACAGGGTATCTATAGTTTGTGTGCAATTTACTGTCACACTATTTTAAATTGCACACGAACTTTATGTCCACCCTGTATATATACAAAAGCTGGTAGGATGAGTGGTGTAATTTATATTCCAGCTTTTTCATGAAGTTCTTTTTACAGTTTAAAAGTCATGCTAGTCTTAAGTGGATGTAGCAAAGTGCAAAGGGTAGAAGTTTTCCTGTTTGAGTTTTTAGAATTTAAAGTCTGTAGATCAGCTAATTAAGAACATCTATGAAAAACAACATCCAGGCTTAGCTAGCTATTTGAGCATATAGGAGTAGAGTCTCCATTTTAGATTTTGAATTGAATAACATGAAGAGAAATGATCCATCTTTATACTCATACATTATATTCCCATAAAAATAGTGATACAAATAGCTACACAGTTTTTTGTGTGAGACAGGTCTCATTCCATTGTCCAGGTTGGGCTACAATGGTGTCGTCATAGCTATAGCAACCTGAAACGCCTGGGCTCAAGTGGTCTTTCTGCCTCAGCCGCCCAAGAAGCTGAGACTATAGGTATATACCACCATGCCTCACTAATTTTGTTTTTTGTAGAGACAGAGTTAGGCTGGTCTTGAACTCCTGGTCTCAAGTGATCCTCCTACCTTTTCTTCCCCAAGTGCTGGGATTACAGGCATGTGCCACCATGCCTTGGCACAAGTTGACGAGACAGCCTCTACACTCAGATTATAATACATGAATGTTAAGTTCTATGGCATTGGCAGTAAAGAACAAATATTGAAAGGAATAATGATAATATGCAAAAACAAAAAAGTAACAGCACTAAGGGAACAACTGATAATAAATTAGACTATCTAGCTTTTGTTAATACATATATTAGTATTTTTTGTTTCCCTTGCTAGCTTTATTGATAATTTTATTAGGTTAGGGGTGCATAGATCCTCTTGCTCCCCATCAATGGGCTTGGTTTCTCTTAGAATGTTTGAAGACTGTTATTCCTTGCTCTTCCATCCTCAGGATGGCAGGTTGGGCAGCACTTAATGGTTTGTGAACTAGTGTCAGATGAACTGGGTCTTCACCTGTAAGAGTTTGCCCTCACCCTATTCTTTTTGCACATTCTTTTCATCTGGAGGGGTGAGGGGATTGGTCTTGGGTCTTTTAAAATAAGACTCACTCTCCAGCTCGGCGTCTGTGGCTGAACGGGCTAAGGCGCCAGCCATGTACACCTGAGCTGGCGGGTTCAAATCCAGCCCGGGCCCGCCAAACAACGACGGCTGCAACCGGAAAAAAAAAAAAAAAAAAAAAGGGGCCGGGCGTTGTGGCGGGCGCCTGTAGTCCCAGCTACTTGGGAGGCAGAGGCAAGAGACTCGCTTGAGCCCAGGAATTGGAGGTTGCTGTAAGCTGTGATGCCATGACACTCTATCCAAGGTGACAGCTTGAGGCTCTGCCTCAAAAAAAAAAAAAAAGACTCCCATGCCCAGTTATCATGGGTCCCAGTGGACTGTGGATATATAAGATACCAAGGAAAGACCTTTATTCTAATTTCACTTATCATATACCAATTTGTTCCTCTGTCTAGAACATAAAGATTCAGGCAAGCATACTTCTGGTACCCTCATACAGGGAGCCAAAGCAAGCAGGTAAAGATTTATCTTTTCCCAAGTTGATCATAATTTGCATATAAAAACACCTGAAGAAACACCAGGCGCTTTATAGACATAATTTTTATTGACATTGTATCCCTGAGAGGCAGATTAGGTGTAAACATTATTCTGCTTTACAGAGAGGGAAATGGAGGCAGGTTGACTTGCACACAAGACATCTGGAACCAGAACTCCTGTCTGTTAATACTCCAACCAGTGCTTTCCCCACAAGACTATATATCTACTAAAGACAATAATCTTACTTTTTGACATTATAGCATACTTCCCCTAAAACATCTTAGGTCCTGAGGTTTTGCTTTAGATTGGTGTTTCTTGTACCTTCCTGTCTGCTTAGACAACATAATTGAGATACCCTTTCCCCTCAGTTCCTAATGTTACTTTTTGTGCTAGGATCCATCAACACCAGAAGCTTAATTAATCTCTCTTCTAACACAGTAAGCTATGAATTACAGTATATTCTGTCTCTCTACTGCTTTCTTGGATCTCATTCCAGCCACAGGATTCTAATTAAATACGAACATGAAAATACCTTCTTTTTTTTTTTTAATTGAATCATAGCTGTGTACATTAGTTCAATTATGGGGTACAGTGTGCAGGCTTCATATACAATCTGAAATATTTTCATCCACCTTTTCGACATAACCTTCATGGGATTTTCTTGTTTATTGTGTGAAAAAAAATATAGAACGCTTCACGAATTTGTGTGTCATCCTTGCGCAGGGGCCATGCTAAAATTCTCTGTATCGTTCCAATTTCAGTATATGTGCTGCCGAAGTGAGCACTGAAAATACCTTCTTATCCCAGGTCCTCATCTTTACTCTGACCTGTCCATCGAAGTATCTGTAACAGATACTAGTTTCTGATCTTTGTTCTCCTGTAACAGCTGGTCCCTTAAAACTGCTCATTCTTCCCCAGTGCCAGCCAGCTGTTTATCAGTAAGTGCAGCACAGTACCTGATTGACTCTCAATGATGGGTGTACTCCCTTGTGGTCTGCATCTGGCACTCCATGTTTAAGGTAAACTGATTTTCTGCCCACTGCAAAGCTCATATGATACTATTCCTCAAGTTCTGTGCTGCTCCAAACTTTGTCTAATTGTCCTTACAGTCCTTTGCCCTTTGCTCCATTTACACAAAACACCTTGCTCCCCCATTTTCCTCAAGGTACCCAACACTTAAGTTTTTTTCTTTTTGAGACAGAGCCTCACTATGTTGCCCTGGATAGAGTGCCGTGGCGTCACAGCTCACAGCAACCTCAAACTCTTGGGCTTAAGTGATTCTTTTGCCTTAGCCTCCCAAGTAGCTGGGACTATTAGGCGCCCACCATGCCTGGCTATTTTTTTTTTTTTTTTTTTTGGTGTAGTTGTCATTGTTTGGCAGGACTAGCAAGGTTCGAAACCACCAGCTTCAGAGTATGTGGCTGGCACTCCCTAGTCACTGAGCTACAGGCACCGAGCCCCAACGCTTAAGTTTTGCAACTGCTTTTAGAATGTTCATCCTACCCTAATTTACCCAGTAACCTTCCCTCCTTTTAATACTTCTTGCTTCATGAAGCATTCCTAATAAAGAAAATGCCTCCCAGATTTTTCTTATACCAAACTTTAATGCACTGGATCATAACAGTTATGGGTAGTGTTACTACCTAGCTTTCTAGATTTCCCTAAAACTGTTGCAACTATACATGTGTACTTATTTGTCCATGTCAGTGTCATCTGTTTTAGATTGCAAGGGTAAGCAAGGACAGTGTTTAACTTTTGCTTTACATGGCTCATACTACTATGAACATGTGGACAATTCAATGTTATTTTACTATAAGATCAGTAATTATACTTTTGTTTGAAAAGCTTTTATTATATATAGCTGAGTGTGTTTGTACATGTATAGATTAGTAACTCCACTGACTATAGATAATCCATTCAGGTAAAGGGTTATTAGCACAGAGTGGTCTATTTTCACAATACATGGGGACATGGGGATGTAGCTGTGGCTTTTGCTCATTGCAGGTCAGTACTGAACGCTTATTTGGGGCATAAAACAGTATACTAAGTGTTTGGATTGTGTGGAATATGGACAGTTCCCTGTTGGCAGCTTTAACTGCATTTCCTATCACCACCCATCCACATGGTTTGTTCTTTGGGCTTCTGGGCCACAGGGGCAGATAAAATTCTGATTAGATTGGACAGAAAGAAAATCAAACTAGATTCTTCAAATGTAGGATTATTCTATTCCAATCTTCCTTCTAGGACTTAGAAGAAACTAAGAAATCCAAGGTTCACACCTCAGTATATCCCCATACAGACTATCTGGTTCTGAACAAGATGATTCTTGGGGCAGAATGTCCAAGATGGACATTAAATTTAAGATGTCTAATGTCCAAGATGGACATTAAATTCTCCTTTAATTAAGAGTATGCCTGGCAAATGTCATTTTGAGCACAGGATTGTAAGCAGTAAGAACCATTCTTTTTAGCATTTCCACTATTGTATAAAGAAGAGCCAGACCTACTTACAGAGCAGTCTTACAACTTCTCTGAAATGCTGTTATGATGACTTTTTGGAAACAAAATGCAGCTGGATGACAGGATGAAGAAAGGATGCATATCAAATTCATAGGATCTACTATCATGTCCTCTGTACTGCATGGAGGAACACCAAAGGCAGTGAGAGAAAAAAGATGTTATCTATCAATTCAGATATATAGGCATTGAGAGGAAAAGATGTTATCTATCAATTCAGATACAGGCAAGGAAATGGACTGAAATTTTACTTTCACTCTTAAGACAATTGCCTTGGGAATTTGACTCTGTACCCAGGAAAATCATAAGGAACAAATAGTGGCATAATCCTAAAGAGTATTTCCTGGTAGGAGATGGATCTCAC
Organism: Perodicticus potto; assembly: GCA_963574655.1. Classification (NCBI taxonomy): domain Eukaryota; kingdom Metazoa; phylum Chordata; class Mammalia; order Primates; family Lorisidae; genus Perodicticus; species Perodicticus potto. The sequence goes on from CAUYRH010046213.1 coordinate 19,721, forward strand.
TATTGGAAGACTTTCCAAATAACAAGAAAGAGCCTTTATTGAGGCTCTTTTCTTTATATACCCTCAGGGGCTTGCTTAGGTGCTGACTGTGACAGAAGCTTTTCTCGAGCATGGATTTCTCTGTGCTTATTAAGGGCAGAGCTTTTACTGAAGCACTTGCCACAATTATGACACCTATAGGGTTTCTCTCCTGTGTGGGTTCTATGATGTGCACGCAAGTCGGAACTCTTACTGAAACTTTTTCCACAGTCAGGACACACATGGGGTCTCTCTCCTGTGTGTATCCTCCGATGGGCACTAAAATGAGAACTGTTATTGAAGCTTTTCCCACACTCTTCACATTGATAGGGCTTTTCTCCTGTGTGGGTTCTCTGGTGAATTATAAGGCTTGAGCTTTGATTGAAGCGTTTCCCACACTCACCACATTGATAAGGTTTCTCTCCTGTGTGGATTCTCCTATGGGTGATAAAATTTGAACTGTCACGGAAACTTTTCCCACAGTCAAGACACTTGTAAGGCTTCTCTCCAGTGTGGATTCTCCGGTGTCTAATAAGACGTGCACTCCGACTGAAGCTTTTCCCACAATCAGCACATTTATATGGATTTTCTGCTTGGTGGGATAGCTGATGCATGAGAAGAGAGTTTGGGCTGAAGTTTTTGCCATATTTGAGAAACTGGTAGGGTCTCTCTCCCAAGCAAGGTCTCTGGTGACTTAGGACTTTTCCTAAACTCTTCTCTGGGAGAGTCTGTTTTACTCGTTTCTCCTCTGAGGTCTTTTCCCATTCTCTTCCTGATCTGTGTTCACTCTCACTGCCTTTACCTTGATTAAGGCGACAGGGAATTTTCCGTTCAGATCTTGCAAGTAGTGTCCTATGCAGTTGTACTTCCTCAAAAATATCCCGTTTTGGATTCTCTTCATTTTCAAATACAGCCTCAAATCCTGATAGAAAAATAGAATTTAAAAAGTTATCTATTTCCTGGGCGAAAGGAGTAGGAACCACAGGAGTATCTGCGGCTCCCCCATATGCCGGAGGTGGCAAGTTCAAACCCAGCCCCTGCCAAAAACCGCAAAAAAAAAAAAAGTTATCTATTTCCTTAATTATGTGTGCCAGGACAAAGTAACTTGGGAAAAACAAGTATTACATTAGATGATTTAAGATAAAAGTTAGGGAGCTTTTGAAAGATCCCAAATAACTACCATTATTAAAATTCCAATGTTTTACTTCTCTACTTGGTAACCTATTACATGCTTCTTACTAACAGAGGGTCTCATTGATGCATTCTTTTAATCCTTCTTGGATTAAAAGACCTTCATAAAACACTCTCAGTAGCAAGGAAAACACACCAGATTTTAAGTAAGACTGTCACCATGTTTATACAGGAAAGACACTTTCTAATGTATTTTTGCCATATCTCAGGCCTATCACAGTATTCTCATTCATGTTCTTTGCTAAAGGGATTAGAAGGAAATGCCCAGGAAAACCTTTGGGGAAACTTTAATATTGAGAAAGAGCTTCATGAATCCCATTCCTCTCACATTTCATTACATGTTAGAAATAACAGGGTAGAAAAATACTTTGTGTCTTTCACTAAGAACAAATGACAGACTTCTTTGGGCCTAGGCTTTGAGAATTTACACTTACTCAGATATTTCAGGTAAATTCTAGATCTCAAATTCCCTGGACTAAATCTAAAAACAAAGGAATACTGAGTATCATCCTGTGTATGTACCCCCTAGAGCAGTATTTCCACATAGAAGCCTTATGAGATGTTGCATGAAATAAAGATTCACTAGATCAAATGAAATCTGAGAACCCTAAATATGTGATTATATATTATAGGCCTCCAAGATAGGTACTCCCAAACCTAGAAGCCAATTTTTAGTAGAACATGCTGATATCCCATGGAACACAAAGAATGCTCATCTAAAGGACTTAGGGGAATGAAAACTAGTATTTATTGAATATCTACTCACTGCCCAGGCACTGTGCTAGGTGCTGCACAACAGTACTCCATTACATTAACCCTATGACTGAGGTCTAAATATGTTAGCAAATGGGAGTTAAGTAACTTGCCCTAAGTCACTCAAGCTAAAAATAACAGATCCCAGATTCACATACATATACAAATAATGATTGCCAAATCAGAACTCTTTTCCCTATAAGGAGGGAAGCCATTCTGAAGTTTTTTTTTTCTCATACAGCAGCTAAGATTCAAAGGGTCAGTTCCCTCAGAAACCTCAGACTTTTGCAAAAGTGTCTCTGAAAAAAAGGATTATCAATTTTTTATATATGTGAATAAAGGAGACTAAAGAAAACGATATAAGTGAGAGTGAACTTTAAATCAACTTCATTCTACTATGGGTACATAATATGCTACTTGTGAAATGTTAGCTTTCAGATTCCCTCTTAGGTAAACAGAATGGAAACCTAGCAGCTCACGCACAGATGACAGTACTGTCACATGTCACTTCTGACACCACTTGCCAGGGCCCAGGACTGGCCAGGTCTTGGGCCAGCTTAAGTAGGTTCCAGACGCAGACCGCTGAGTTACCTTGCTCAGGTCCAGTTTCTCTTAGGTGCCTGAGGGCTATCTACTTTAGCTGGAGAGAGAGAGTGTGTCTTAGAGAGAGTAAAGCAGTCTTCTTATAAAGATAAGTAATCTTCAGCAGAGAGACGCCATGCTGGCGTTCTGCAGGCAGAAGAGAGGACAGAGTCAGAGTAAGCGAGTCCATGATAGAATGCGCATGCTCCCGACTGCCTTCTCCTCAGCCTAATAGAAGGCTAATCTCGTGCCTCAACACCACAGGTGCAGAGACTGCCAATTCACCACTGCTCTCATCTCGAGAGCTCTCATGCTTGTTAGAAGAGGTAAATAAATCCCTCTCCATGCCCTTTCCACCCAAGTGTTCCATTAATGAGCTATACAGGTATTTTTTTTTTTTGACATTTTAAATTGGTTGTTTTACTTTATTTTGAAATTTTCTCTGCTAAAATTCTTTTTTTTTAAATTTTATTAAATCATAATTGTGTACATTAGTGCAATCATGGGGTACAATGTGTTGACTTCATATACAATCTAAAATATTTTCATCGAACTGTTAAACATAGCCTTCATGGCATTTTCTTAATCACGATATGAAGACATTGGTATTCTGCATTTAGTAAGTTTCACCAGTACCCCTCCAAGATGCACCTTAGGTGTATTGCCCTCCCCCCACCCATCCTCCCCCCTCCCCTGCCCTTTTCCCCATATTCTTGTGCTATAATTGGATTCTAGCCTTCATATGAAAGCTATAAATTAGTTTCATATTAGGGCTGAGTACATTGGATACTTTTTCTATTCTTGAGATACTTTGCTAAGAAGAGTATGTTCCAGTATACAGGTATTTCTTATAACTCTCTCTCCTAGCCATGGGCTATATGGGCTGCAATACAATACATTTACAAAGAATGCAGCTACCTTAGATTGGCTGCTGTAGTATGAGGGATAAAGTCATACGAATAATTTATATCCCCTTACTGAGCTACATGAATAGATAAGAAATGGGTGGTAACAAAAAGAATCCATGAAAGCTGAGTGTAGAGGCCAGTTCTAAATCTGATGACTTTTCTTCTAAACCCTACTGCCCTCCCTTTGCTATTTATACCTTCAGAAGTAAAAAAATCTTACCACTGGGACTCTGGAATAACACTGGAGCACGGGTTATGTCAGCGTCTGGAGGTATCTCAGTGTCCTCTTCATCATAATCAGAATCTTCCTCTATGGGCTCCTCTGCCTCAGCTTGCTTCTCAGCTTCAGCCTCACTGGTCCCCTGAATGGGGCAAGAAGCTGTCTCCACCTGGCCATAATTGGGTGGGGCAGCAACCCGGGCACTCACCAAAGCATCCATCTCTTCAAAGAAGGGACAGGTCTCTGGTGCTTGGCCATTTTTGACTTTCCGATAGCTGGTTTGTAGGCTTTTAAACTTGGTCCGACACTGCTCTGGGGTCCTAAGGAAGCCATATTCCCGTAACCTCTCAGCCACTGCTCCATACAACTGGCTGTTGCGGTGACAGTTTTGGAGGGCTTCATAAAACTGAGTCTCACTAAGAATTGCAAGGTAAGTCTTGGTCTCTTCATAGCCCCAGTGTACACCTACCACCAGAACAGAAATTGTAGCACCACTTAATTCAGAGCATTATAGCCTTAGTCCCCCGTACTATCTTCTACATCCTGAAAAATCACCTAAGCTTGGGTTTCTAGATGAAAAAGTAAAACTACTTCATGTTTCCAAACTATACACAAACTTACTATTTAATGTCTGGCTTCTTCTATACCCTTTAGCAGTTTCACAAAGACCTTTATTCATAAATTCTGTTTAGCCATAAAAAGGAAGTCTTTCCACCTAATCACCAAATCAGTCATTATGTATATTGAGGCAAGTGTACCGAATGCATTTCCCAGTCTTTTAGTAGTTTTCCCTGAAATTCTGATCCTAGCTAGAAAAATCACTGATTAGAGGAAGAAGACCTCAATAAACTGCTGTCAGCCACAAGTCATCCCTAACACCTCTGATCCTTATTTTTCCACCAGCCCTACGTCCTTATGAATTCAGTTTCCCGAAGAGTAACTTGAAACTCCAAGGAACTGCCTTTTCTGGAATCATGCTGCTGCCTAATCCCTATTATGGCCCTTCTTCACTTACAATCTCAAACAAGCAAGCCCAGTGATAGCAAAGACCTGACGGGCACAAGATAAGGACCTTAAAATCATGCATGTTGGCTCAGCGCCTGTGGCTCAAGCGGCTAAAGCGCTAGCCACATACACCTGAGCTGGCAGGTTCAAATCCCAACTATTTTGGCTGCAACCAAAAAATAGTTGGGCATTGTGGCGGGTGCCTGTAGTCCCAGCTACTTGGGAGGCTGAGGCAAGAGAATCGCTTGAGCCCAGGAGTTAGAGGTTGCTGTGAGCTGTGATGTCACCGCACTCTACCCAGGGCGACAGCTTGAGGCTCTGTCTCAAAAAAAAAAAAAAATAATGCATCTTATCCAAAAGGGTGAAGCACTGGCAGAAGCTGGAATGAAGGAAGAAGCAAGGGCAGATGTATCTCCAGGCCTGAACACATGCTAGCACTGCAGATTCCCCACCTGGGCAGCATCTTCAAAAAACCAACATCAAGGTGATTAGTCTGTGCTCCCTGAAGGTGCTCAAGGTAGAGGGAAGGAACTTCCTACCACCTGAGAGCCAGCAGAGGTGAGATTTCTTCCATTATCCTCCACTCAGTGTGAGTAAAGAATAGGAAAGTAATTAGAAACAAAAAAGGAACAAAAAAGATGAAAACAACAAAGATAATGAAAATAAGAGCATTTAAAAGCATACAAGTTCTGACAATTAAATTTGCAAACTCATCCTAGAAGTGCTACATACTTCATTGCTGAATATCACTACAGTCACCTTTGAAGTGCTACCTTTGGGTGCCAGCCCCATATACCAAGGGTGGCGGGTTCAAACCCAGCCTCGGCCAAACTGCAACAAAAAAAAATAGCTGGGCCTTGTGGTGGGTGCCTGTAGTCCCAGCTACTCGGGAGGCTGAGGCAAGAGAATCACCTAAGCCCAGGAGTTGGAAGTTGCTGTGAGCTGTGTGACGTCATAGCACTCTACGGAGGTTGATAAAATGAGACTCTGTCTCTACCAAAAAAAAAAAAAACTCCCTCACAGTGCCATGTGAGCTGGTGCACTGTTGTGATGCAATAGTTACTGGCCAAGATTTTCCGTTAAGATTTTCCTGTTTCGGCTCGGCGCCTGTGGCTCAATGGGCTAAGGCACCAGCCATGTACACCTGAGCTGGCGGGTTCGAATCCAGCCCGGCCTGCCAAACAACAATGACAGCTGCAACCAAAATAAAGTTTGGGCTTGTTAAAATAAATTCAAAAAAAAAAAAAAAAAAAAAAGATTTTCCTGTTTCTCTGTCAATGTTACTTTACTTGGTCTGCTGTACTTCTCACAGTCGATGATTTTAATGCACAATTCAATGAATTTTTACAGTGTTTCCATAGTTCTGCTTGCTACTGAAGGCCCTGACGTCTCTTTATTTGTGACACTCTCTCTCTTCAAAAAATGTTTAATTCGTTTGTACACTGCCATTTTCTTCATGGCATTATCCCCATAAATTTGGACTAACATGTTCCTGATTTCACTTCCACTCTTGCCAAGTTTAATGAGAAATTTAACTTCTGGGCGGCGCCTATGGCTCAGTGAGTAGGGTGCTGGCCCCATATGCCGGAGGTGGCAGGTTCAAACCCAGCCCTGGCCAAAAAATGCAAAAAAAAAAGAAAGAAAGAAATTTAACTTTTGTTAAATTTGGGTTGCTCTATTCAAGCCCCAACCTTCTTGCAATAAGCACACAAAAACACACAGCAATAATGAATGCCACTTAGCAAGACACCATCACACATTGACACAACTGTGAGACACTGATACACAAAGGTTATGAAACCTTACCAAGTTGTTTGTACAGTGTCACCAACGTAAGCACATGGTAGCAAGTTTGGGAACTTAATTGTCAGACCTTGTACAGGCCATATTTGTGGTTAACCTATGTATGTATTCATGTCAGGGACAATAAAAGAAAAAGAATGAATAAAAAAGAAAGGAAAAAGTATAAAACAGGAAGACAAGAAGAGAACCAAAGTCATACCACACATATAATAAAAATTGGAAGGAAAGATCACTGCTCACTGAAGGAAGGCACCTTTAGAGAAGTAGTGTTGTCACCATGCCCCACTTTATTGTTGAGGAAATGGAAACTTATAGTGGTTAGTTACTCCCCAAGGTCACACAGCTGATTAGTGATCATCAAGATTAGAATTGAAGCCTCCTGAATGATACTTTGGTGCTCTTTCCATAACAGCATAATTGTACAAATTATATCAACAATAATTTGTTGATCATCCTTTTAAAGGATTCCATCAGTAAAACATTTCAATATGGAATGTGAAACAAGCTTTCTTGCTGTATGACTTCTCAATCCTATTAAAATGCCAGGGTACATTTGAATCTCAAGAGACTTATAAAATGTTACCCTAACTTTGGACAATTTTTCACTGTACTATTCTAAGTAAAAATGAACACATAATAAACTGACTCTGAGATTTGGGAGAGTTAAAAGACAAAATATGTAAAGTACCAAGTTCACATGAGGTACTCAATAAACACTAGTTCCCCTTAAAGATAATACAGTGCCACATTTTTCTCAGTGAGCCTGCAAAGATTTTATAACCAGGAAAACATATTTAAATAAAGATTCAAGGCATGATATTCCTTTTCAGGACTCCGAATTTTCTTAGGGTATTTCTTTTTAAAATCTAAGTTTATTCCCCATTATCTCACTGATTTCCCCACCAAAGCACTTCTTACCCATGGAAGAAGTGCTTCCTGGGAGACTAATAGGTGACATTAAGCTTCCTGACTCCAAATCCAGTCTCACAGTTCCCCAAGTCCAATCCCAAACCCCAACCCCGCAAGAAAAGCTTACCACTTGGGCTTCTAAACAGGACAGGTGCAGTTGAGTTGTCAGAGTCCTGTGGGGACCCCTCCAGATCCACTTCATCACTGTCAGACACCTCAGCCACAGCATCTTCTGCTCCCTCCTCATGCTGCCAACTCCCATTCCCTGGCTTCTCAGTCTCAGCATCACTGCCCAGAAGCCCAGAGTGAGAGGCTTCTTCTTCCAGGCCATTACTGGGCAGGGCAATGACTTGGGCACTCATCAGGGCTTCCATCTCTTCAAAGAAGGGACATGTCTCAGGTGGGTGGCCACTCTTGACTTTCCGATAGCTCTTCTGAAGACCTTTGAACTTGGTCCGACACTGTTCCAGGGTCCGGAGAAAGCCATACTCCCGGAGCCGCTCAGCCACTGCCCCATACACTTGGCTGTTTCGATGACAGTTTCGGAGAGCCTCGTAAAACGCAGTCTGGCTGAGAATTGCAAGGAGAGTTCTGGTCTCTTCATAGCCCCAGTGCACACCTGCCACTTTCTCATCCTCAAAGTCCCAGTGATCAGATTCTACCCAGCTTCTTCTTTCTCTTTTAGATGGTAACAGATCAGCATGCACTTGTTTATCTCCTGTATGGCTGCCCCTTGGGAGTTCTTTCTCCTTGGAGCCCAACAGATCTGGGACCCATGGCTCTCCTTGCTCCAACCTGGAGACCACATCGGATTTAGGAAATGGAAATCCTGCTTGCAGGGAAGCAAACAAAGGGTATCATAGTTTGGACTGATCATTAAAAAACTCTGAATTCAGTCCTGCCTTCTTTTTCCAAGAGGATTATGAAGAAAAGTGTCTAGGGAAATGTTTTCAGAAAGTTCAGTGGGTTGAAGAAAGTGGGAAAATACAGGAAACCTCAAAGATGAGAAATATTTTATTTCCAGAGCAGGGTGACAAGAGAGGAAAAGGTTCTGTTGTGTGTTCAGAGCAGATAACTCTATTCCAAGTTGCTCCCTTGCCCTCATGACCATGACCACTTACAGGTATGTCCTAGGACTACTGTGAAGTCATCTCCTATCTCCTATTGTTTTTCACCTAGGGCTAGAAAATTAAGAGTGATTTCAGGACGAAGGGAAGGGAGATTGTCTTCAACTCATCTGTTTCCCGCACACTCAATTGCCAAGTTCTAAAGGTGTTTCCCTTAGTATGTCCTTCCTCTCCATCCATAGTGCCACCATCTAGGTCCATACTCCTTATCCTCTCACACCCAGATAAGTGCAGCAGTCACTGTTCTCTAACCTCAGGCTCTTGCTTCCTCTGCTGAACCTTTAACGTTTGTGCAGTACCCCGCGCTGCCCATCCCTGTTAGACTTTTCTCTCCAGAACAAAGCACATTTTCACTTTGTGCCTTTCCTTTAACTCCCTTCCTCCTATCCAAATTCAGTCCATCCTTCCAGAAATTGTATTTGCCAGTACGCCCGAGAAGCCTTCCGTACAACCTACTTGTATCTCTCACTCTGCCAAACCTCTACAGTACTCACATAATTGAGCAACAAGTCATTGTTTGGCATTGCTTCAGTACAGTTCAGTTCAGCACGAATTTACAGTTTGCTTTTGTGTTCTTAGTCATATTGTTAAGTTCTCTGAGGATAGGCACCTTTTCTTGTTGCACAGCACCCTGCAAGGTGTTGAGCACATGGTAAGTGTTCAAAACTTAATAACTCTGCAAGTCTGTGTGTGAAGTTGAGGGATTTCATTTGGATGACTAAACAGAGACCATTACCAAACCTGCCGAGAAGGCTGTCTTGGATGGAATGAACAGAATTCCAAACAATCTCAACAAGATTTAAATGAAATGATGAAAGGAAAAAAAAAATACAACATGGAGTTCAGTAGAATGGAAAGAAGAAAAACGAGTTCTACAAAACCAAGTGCAAGCAAGTAGGTAAAAAAGCAATGGGGAAAGCTTTGAAAGTCCTGAGAATTACCAGATAATAAAAATCATCATATAATCCAAAGTTGGGCTATTGAAAGAAGTTAATGCAAAATTCTGAAGTAAAATTCCTACCTCTATCTAACAGACTTTTACTAATGTATCATTTAGTTTTGCATGATTTAACATAGTATTTGAAAAACCTAAAGGTTCCAAGGAGAGTAACTAAACTTAGGTCTAAAGAGTGGATCTTTTCGGGAAAGCTTAAAGAAACAGATATAGTTTAATGTGAAGAAGAAAAAATTTAAAAAAGGGAAGATGTGTTTTCAAGTATAGAAAAGCATTTTAAAAAATTTAAAAAATAGAAAAGCATTTTTATCTAGAAAATAGTGACCTACTATCATCATCACCAAAGGACATCAAATAGTTCCAAGTTCTAATAAAAACTAGGGAGTCATTCTCTAGCAGACTTGTCAAAAGAGGTAACTAAGAATACTTACTCTACCAGAGGACTAAACTACATGTCTTCAGGAGATCTCCAATAACCATATATTCTACAGGTTCCACTTATTACTGAAAGCCCTTTCCCATTCACTATTCCCAACCCTATTTCCCAATTAGTTGGCACTCTATCTTCCCATATGAATCTACTCCTCACCGCTCCTTTGTAAAGGTCTGAGCTTCTCCTTTGGGTTCATCTGCTCCTGTGGTCCCAGTTCTGGGCTTCTTGCCCTCTCTTTCTTGGATACATCCCTGGGCTGGGGTTCCACTGACTCCTGCCGAACACTTAATAACTCTCGTGCTGATTTCAGGGGTGGCATCTTCTCCGAGCGCACTTCCTGCCCCTTCACAGAGACTGTGACCTAGAAACAACCCCCATTAATTGTCACTGCAAGGTCATAATGAGGGGCATTCCCAGAGGAGATTTAATATCCTAAGAGATCATCCTTCTGGGACATGACCAGGGTTGTAGGGAGAGGGGAGGTTAAAGTGAACGAGGGTCTTATTCCACTACCATTAGCTTAGAGCAGCTGGAACTGCAGACGGAAAAAAAAAATCAAAATAGTAAACCCAACTACAGGCTGAAAAAAATTCTGCCCTTTCTTTCCTATAAAGAACCTGGGAATCTTAAAAAAAAAAAACTCATGACAAAGTAGGCAAAGGTACACCCTGGGTAGCATCTCCAGACAAGCACTATTTGAAAAAGTTAGCTGGTCCAAACCAGAAGTATAAGCATCACCAAGGGAGACTGCCCCTCCTTAAGCCTGTCTATGCCTTAAATTGGTCCTCTATCCTTGCCCCTTCCCAGTCTCACACTTCTGTGAGACTTCCCTCCCTTCTCACCGAACATCCAGGTCTTCCAGGCTCTCTTTCTAAATCTTCCACCAGAGTCACTGCCTCCTCTCCACTTTCTGGACATTGATCCTGTACCCAATTCTGGATCTGCCCAGGTAAGATGGTCAGGAACTGCTCTAGCACCAACAATTCTACAATCTGCTCCTTGGTGCGCACCTCCGGCCTTAGCCACCGACAGCAAAGTTCCCAGAGCTGGCTGAAAGCCTCTCGGGGCCCAGCCACTTCCCGGTAACGGAATCTCCTGAAGCGCTGTCTGAAGGTCTCAGAGTTAGTGCCATTCCCTCTCACAGTGGGTTTGGCCATGATTCACAGCAGAAAGCAGCTTCCCTCCACTTAAGGGTCTGGGTTCCAGGACTTACACCTATCTTCCCATGTCCTTGTAGGTGAGTCTCTCTCTGTAAGAGGAGTTTCTTCCTGGGGTAAAGAGAGATGGCACTATCAGAAGGAATATATTCATAGGTTTAAAGTCTTGCCAGAGCGGGCCTGACTTCCCATATGCTTCAAGTGGCCGTCTGAGGTAGCACCATCTTCAGGACAGCAAGCCAACACAGAGCATGAAGGAGAAATACCCTTGAAAAGCTGCATTTCTGGGTGACTTTCAGAGCAGCGCCAGGATAGAAAGTACTGTCAGCTCCTCTCCCGCCTCCCTCAAGTCTGGTCCCATTTAACTCCCCTAACCAATGTCGCACAGTGAGTCTGAACCATATGGGAGACCTGGAGCTCAAGAGGCCCTAAAGGCAAGTCACTATCTTGTTGCAGAAGGCAAAAAAACCCTTTATCCAGCGAGTGGCAGATGTCCCCCTATACCTTGGCAGTCCTTCCCAAGGCCCTCTGCATCCGCCCCGTCCCCGCAGGTGCCACAACTAGCAAGTCCCACCCTGTACAAAAATCAAGTCCTGATACGGTCTTTGTTTTGCCCTCGCTGAAGTAACCGCTCAGCAATGGTCTAACAGGAAACCTCCCGCAAAGGAGAGAAGTTGCTTTTGCCTCCTGAAGCGAGGACCAGGTGGACTTGAGGAGTCACACACAGTTGGAGAGAGGGAGTCCGAGCGAGCAGTAGCAGTTACGGGTTTCCTGAGGACGAGCTCGGGTGCTGACCAAGGGCTCCGAGCAGCGCGGGTTCGCGGGAGCGCAGCTCAGGCTCGAGGAGCGGCGAGTGCGGGGTTCTGGCCTCTTTGTCTCCGCTCCCCCCGGCCGGGTACTCTCGGAGCTGTCGTCCAGTCCCTCCAGAGGTCCCTGACCAGACTAGAGCGCCCCGCGGGCACCCTCCGGCCCACTCCTGGGAGCGTCTTCCTCTCTAGCTGTCCTCAACCCCTCGCACGCCTGCCCTGGGGCCACCCTCACCCACTCGGGTCCAGCCCCAGCCCGGCTCTTCAGCCTCCCAGGCCGGCTCCCAAACCGGAAGTCCTAGCGGGCGACTCGGAACACCTAGGCGCATGCGCAAGGGGAGCTCCGCGACGCGGCGCTGGGGCGGGCGAGAGCCGGCGGCGGCGCCCGGCTGAGCGGGGAGTGCTCCGGCTGATCTCCTCGCGACCGCTTCCCGGCCGCCGCTCTTTCCGCCTCGGGTGTCTCGGCGGGTTGATTCCGGACAGCGGGCCTGTGCGCGCGTTTCAAGGGCAGCACTCGTCCCCGCGGTTGCCTGGAGGGGCGCCGGAGGAGGTGACGTAGCTAGGGACTCCAGGTCCGCCGTGGGAATGATCCACGAACTGCTTTTGGCTCTGAGCGGGTACCCAGGGTCCATTTTCACCTGGAACAAACGGAGTGGCCTCCAGGTACTGCCCAGCTCCGAGCGCGGGAACTAGAGCACGGAGCGGGCGGACGCGGGCCGCGTCTGGGGGCGGAGCCAGAGGGGCTGGGGCTGGGACGTGCCCTGAGCGGGCGGCTCGGGCCAGAGCCCGCGGACCTAAGGGCGGTGGGAGCACCGGGAGGCTGCTGGGGGCGCGTGGACAGGGCTTTAGGTCGTCGTAGCTGAGCGCGAGCTGCTGGGGAACCAAATAGAAGTGGGGGAGGCACTATGTCCTATTTATTTCCACGCTTGCCCTCTGTTTCCAAGTGGGCTTCAGGCTGGGCCAAACACAGCTCCTGAACATCCAGTAAGCGCTTAGGAGCTTACTCCTAAGTTAAATGAATGATTTAACTATTGAATGAAAGAAATGAATTCGAGGCTCAGCGCCTGTGACTCAGTGGGTAAGGCGCCAGCCACATACAGCAGAGCCGGCGAGTTCAAATCCAGCCCAGGCCCGCCAAACAACTATGAGAACTAGAACCGAAAAATAGCCGGGCTTTGTGGGGGCGCCTGTAGTCCCCAGCTACTTGGGAGGCTGAGGCAAGAGAATCGCTTAAGTCCAGGAGTTGGAGGTTGCTCTGAGCTGTGACACCACAGCACTCTACCCAGGGTGACAGCTTGAGGCTCTGTCTCACAAAAAAAGAAAAAAAATGAATTCGAGAGCGTGTGGTGTTTCCCTCATTACTCCATTCCTATCATTACTGTATTTCTGCACTAAGTGAGGAACTTGGTAGGGGGCTTTCGTGTAAACAGGAGGAAGTGCTGTAAATTGTGCGTATGCACTATCTCATTTAATCCTCATAACTATGTCCAATTTACAAATTATCCTAGGTTTAGAATGTTTAACTACCGGGAGCACATAGTAATTAGCAGGTCTGTCTGGCTTCACTATCTGAACTCATCCTACCTCCTCCTGCTTCCAGTAATGTTACCTAATGCTCTCAGTTAGCTTGGTCTCTTAGGTATTGTTAGTGGCAGTTTACAAAAGAGCTAGTCTGGTAGTGGCAAGATAGGTTTGATCACAGAGCCATGCATATTCCTCAGAGAATTGGCTGTATGGACTGTAGGCGAGCAGAATAAGTACACTATTGCTCCAGAAAATCTGTGAATCAAACAGATTCTTCTTGGTTATGAATATGTATGGCCGGTGCCCGCTGTGGCTCCCAGTCACTGCGCCAATAAAAGCAGCCCGGTCACCGGTTAGAAGTACATGCTTGCAAGAGGTGGGCTTCCCATAGGTGCAGGGAGAGCCTCTAGTAACCTCTACCACAGCCTTTTATTGAAGCATTCTACAACAGGTGTGGGGGGCCGCTGTGTGCTCTTTTGCGACGGGTTTGACTCCCACCATGTTGCACCACAGATGTCCAAGGTATAACACCTGCTTGCTAACAACTGCTTGCTAATCTTATCTCATTAACGCATGCAGTTGCTTGGGAGCTTGTCTCCAGGCTGCAAAACATCTCCAGGCTAGCTAGATTGTCCCGCTCACAGAGCCTCCTGCGAGCCTGGTACTCAGTCTCCTACAGTGTATTTTGGGGGTTGGGAGTTTAGGTGATTTTTTTGAAAACAAAAAAAAAGAAAGAATGAGGTGAAGATTTGTATGGTAGAGTTTGAATTCTCACTTTTTATTGTGTAGATCTTTGAAGACTGAGCTGGTATCTCACTCTCCCTTGTAGAACTCAACACAATGCCAGGCATATCACTGGAAATGTTAAGAAGTATGTGGTACTTGACTTATAAGAAGAGACAATGGGGCTCGGCGCCTGTGGCTCAGCGGGCTAAGGCGCCAGCCACGTACACCTGAGCTGGCGGGTTCGAAGCCCAGACCCGCCAAACAACAATGACGGCTGCAACCAAGAAATGGTTGGACGTTGTGGCGGGCGCCTGCAGTCCCAGCTACTTGGGAGGCAGAGGCAGGAGACTCGCTTGAGCCCAGGAATTGGAGGTTGCTGTGAGCTGTGATGCCACGGCACCCCATCCAGGGTGATAGCTTGAGGCTCTGTCTCAAAAAAAAAAAAAAAAAAAAAGAAGAGATAATGGAGTTTAGGAAAAATAGCTGAGGTGGGGTTAGGAGAGAGAGCCTCAATTCATCTTTCCCCTTCCTTTTTTTTTGGAGACAGAGCCTCACTATGTTGCCCTCCGTAGAGTGCTGTGGCGTCACAGCTCACAACAACTTCAAACTCTTGGGTTAAGCGATTCTCTTGCCTCAGCCTCCCAAGTAGCTGGGACTACAGGCATCCGCCACAACGCCTGGCTATTTTTTGTTGCAGTTGTCATTGTTGTTTAGCTGGCCTAGGCTGGGTTCAAACCCGCCAGCTTTGGTATATATGGCTGGTGCCATAACCACTGAGCTATGGGCACCGAGCCTCACCTTCCTTTCTTATAAAAAATTCTCAAAAAAAAAAAAGCAGTTACAAAAGTAGGGAAAACTGTCTGCAGACCATCACTGTTTTAAGAGCAAAAGGGTCAAAGATACGTGTAAAATCTCCTTGTCCCTGCATAGAGGTAGAGATTGAAAAAGATTATACCTATCTTGAGTGTCTTGCTTGTACTGTATCACATCATACCTTTGTTTAATTCTTAATAAACTGTTCACTTGTTTAAAAAAAATATTTCTGAAGGCTCGGCGCCTGTGGCTCAGCGGGCTAAGGCGCCAGCCACGTACACCTTAGCTGGCAGGTTTGAATCCAGCCCAGGACCGCCAAACAGCAATGACGGCTGCGACCAAAAAATGGCTGGGCGTTGTGGCGGGCGCCTGTAGTCCCAGCTACTTGGGAGGCGGAGGCAGGAGACTCGCTTGAGCCCAGGAATTGGAGGTTGCTGTGAGCTGTGATGCCACGGCACTCTATCCAGGGTGACAGCTTGA
>CAUYRH010046220.1:0-18811 GCA_963574655.1 Perodicticus potto
TTGCTAAGTCATAGAAAAAGCCCAAGTGCCCATTGACCCATGAATGGATTAATAAATTGTGGCATATGTACACCATGGAATATTATGCAGCCTTAAAGAAAGATGGAGACTTTACCTCTTTCATGTTTACATGGATGGAGCTGGAACATATTCTTCCTAGCAAAGTATCTCAAGAATGGAAGAAAAAGTATTCAATGTACTCAGCCCTACTATGAAACTAATTTATAGCTTTCATATGAAAGCTGTAACCCAATTACAGCACAAGAATATGGGGAAAGGGGAGGGAGGGGAGGTGGTAGGAGGGGTGGAGGGAGAGTAATTGGTGGGTCCACAATTATGGTGCACCTTAGAAGGGTACAGGTTAAATGTACAAAGTGTAGAGTATAAATGTCTATACACAATAACAAAGAAAATGCCATGAAAGCTTTGTCAACCAGTTCAATGAAAATATTTCAAATTGTATATAAAACCAGCACATTGTAACCTATGATTGCATTATGTACACAACCATGATTTAATTTTAAAAAAAAAAAACTATGTTGAGACCTGGCCCTGCTAAACAACAATGACAACAGCAACAAAAAAATAGCCGGGCATTGTGGCAGGCACCTGTAGTCCCAGACACTTGGGAGGCTGAGGCAAGAGAATCGCTTGTGCCCACAAGTTTGAGGTTGCTGTGAGCTGTGATGCCATGGCACTCTACCAAGGGTGACATAGTGAAACTCTGTCTCAAAAAAAAAGTTGACAAAAACTAATTTTTTAATTTTTAAAATTGTATGAGTTGGCCTGGTCCAGTGGCTCATATCTATAATCCCACCATTCTGGGAAGGCAAGGCAAGTGGACTGTGAGCTCAGGAATTCAAGACCAGCCTGAACAACAGCAAGACCCTATCTATATTAAAAATAGAAAAACTAGCAGGGCATAGAGGCAGGCATTTGTAGGCCCAGCTATTCAGGAGACTCATATAAGAGGCTCTCTTGAGCTCAGTAGTTTGAGGTTGCTGTGAGCTGTGATGCCATGGCACTCTACCAAGGGTGACAGAGTGAGGCTCCATCTCAAAAAATATATATAAGTTGATAGATAATTGAATTTGTATATCCTAATTTACATTAAAATATAAACAGCAATATTACACATAAAAATGCATAGTATTTATTGGAAGTAATATGTCATACAGAGTCCAGAGGTGGAATTGTGGAGGAAGGGGTGGTGTGGGAAGGGCTAAAGAAGTGTAATGACTTGATCCATGTGAACTGACTCTATGATCCCTTGTGTATGAGCTTATTCCACGATCTTTAGGCAAAAGCATAAAATCTCTGTTCCCTGATGCCCATTGTTCAGAGTCCTCTTAGGACTCATCCCATTCAAGCCCACAAGAACTCCATCTAAGACAGGTAAGAGACTTAATTGCTGGGGAATGAAATGTCAGAAGGAAGACTAAGAGTTATGGGATTGTGGGTCCTAAGGCAGAAGACTAAGAATATTAAGAGCTTTGATGTTTAGCAGGTAAAATGAGAGGGACTACGGCAGTGGTGGACTGGAGGCAGGTCGTGTCACTTTGTGAGAGGGAACTGTGTACATTTTCTCCAACTCCACTTACAAGGACTTCATGTTGGTAGTTTGAGAGTGGAGAAGATGCAAGAATTTTTACCTAAGAAGTTGCCAGACATTATAAACAGTCTCCCTCCCCTCCACCACATTCACTTCTTTCTTTTCTCTTCTCTCTTCCCTCCTCTCCCTTCCACTTCCCTTCTTTCCTTCCTCCAACCCTCCTTTCCTTCCTTCTTTTCTTTCTGTCTTTCTTCCTTTCCCTTTTTTTCTTCTCATGTTGTTTTATGCACCACTGGACCACTCATTAGAAAGGAAATAAGGACTGTCTCCATAGAATGGAAAGTTCTGTCTGGGATGAGACAGTGGGGAGACTCTGGGCATCAGGAGCCTTTTAAGTTTTCAGTGTACCCAGGGGCCCCTCTAAGGAAGGGTCCACATTGGCACCAGCTCCTGACTACTGTCAACATCCCAGGCATTCAAGGGGCTCATTCCTCCAAAACTATAGGTGTCATTATTGTGGGATTACATTGGGCTTCAGGATGCTGGATTGTGGGGGTGCACAAAAATAGGAAAGACCATTCTCAGACCTGATAGAACATGATGAATTGGGGAACACAGGCTGGTAATGAGATATGCTCGTATCCACTAGTTAGATGCTCAGATGATTAGATTCCTTGTGAAGACAGAGAGAAAGGAGTGATCTATGGGATGCCCAGTCTAGCACATTCCTGCCATCCTAGTGGACTGTGAGAGTGCCCTGAGTTGGGGCACTTGGCTCAGCAACACAAATTAAGGGGACAGAGACTTGTCCAAGGGGCTGAAGGTGCTTGGATGAGGGCTGCAGAAACCTTCCTGGGACATTTGGGACATCATTGAAAAGACCGTGAGTCACATACTCTAGTTCTTGTGACTTCAGAGAATGGCCCCCAAAAGGCAAGATTCTCAGTCTGTGTTCTCTTTCTACCAAGAGAAAAGTCCTCTCTGCTACTCCCAAAGTATCTCATGTCCATCAGCTTCTATGAACTGGTTGTTCAGCTTCTCTTGTAAGCTACTTGAGTCTTATTTGCTTTATCTTGATTTCCTTTTCCTATGATTTCTTTGCCAGCACAGTGGTGCACATACTTGCCTGTCAGCCCTCTATGGCATTTCCACATCTACTCTGATTTCTCTCATCACCTCCTCAGAGGACTATGTATTCTCATGGTGGTTGCACCTAGTGGTAATTGTCAACAGCAGACACATCCTCAGAAGTCTCTGCTGGGCTCTGTTCATGTGAGCTTATTTTCAGTACTCTTTTAGCCATTTCTTAGGGGTAGTACAGCATTGAGAATAGGAGTGCATTTTCCTACTCTGGAACCTACACTTAAAGGTAAGGAAAATAAAACCTAGATAGCAAGGGAACAAATGATTATGCGCACTTATTATGTGCTAGACATTGAACCAGACACTGAAAAAATGCAAACGTGCAGACAATAGTTTATGTTTCTTCATTTCTTTGACCCCTAAACTTCTCACTCCCTGCATTGTGCACCAAGCTCACATCTTGTAAGTACAGACGGACGTAAGCAACCAGATGCAGTGGGTGTGGAAAGGTTAGGATGTGAAGTTCGCCTTGAGAGTGAAAAGTCATTCCTTTTAGAAATAATAATTCTTACCTTTTCAGGGGAATGATGAGACTTCTGTCTACTAAACTCACTTCATTTCTTCTAGAATCTGAAACAGTTTAGTATTTTGTTTTCTCTCTTTTCTACCACCTCACATAGCTTGGACTTATGTGCTGTCTTTTCACGTTAGCACCTGGGTCCTCATTCTGTAGTAACCTTGAGTTTTTTAACTTCTCAGCCTTCAGGTAGCTTAGATATAGGGTACACAAGTAGTTTATATCTTTATCGGAATAGATCCTTGTTCTTTTTAGAGACATCAAGTAAGCAAATATCATAAACTGATGGAATTTTAATCATACATAGTAATAAGACTTTTGTAGTAGTATCCCTGCTCTTTATTTTGTGGTAAAGGAGATAAAACACAGGTATATGTTAAGAGGTTGCCTTTGTTCCCTACCCTCATCGCCCCCCTCCAACCCCTGTTCAGATAAAGTTTCTAAATTTCATTAGTTGAGCAAAGTGTCTTTTAGGGACCCATTTCTCAGATGAGGAAATTATGTCTAGTAAATTTAAAAAGTTTCAAATTCCAGCTCTATTCTTTGAGTTGTGACATTATTCCTGATCCTCAAATACCTATTTTGAAAAGTTGATGATCAAAATACCTCCTGGTTCATAATGGGAGAAGAGATTAATGATGTGTCACAAGGAACATTTTTACATTTGTCTATAGGTACTGCAGAAGGTTGCTTTCTTGTCCTTATTCCATTGTGAGAACAATGCATTAATACATCAGTTTTCCTTAGTAGAGTAAACATTTCACTGTCTCATTGAATTCTAGTCTTTAATATCTTTTCCATCCTTTCTCTTCTCTGCTTAGCTGCAAGATAAATATATCCAAAATGCTTTCAAAACTTATTATGCCAGATCATTTGTCCCCTACCTGATGAAATTTGTATTTGGAGCCAATCTATTTTGTCATTTTTTTCCAATTACTGAAATTGCATCACCACAACCCCACAAAACTGAATGCTGCTTTAAATGTATTTTCCCTTTTTGTGCCAAACAGCTATTAAATTTTGGAACCAGTTTCCTCCATTCACTACATCCTAGTTTATTTTCAAGGCTAGGTTCAGATATGAACTCCTTCTTTTTTGTGTTGCTATTGTAGTTGAAAAAGGGAAGATTATTCAGCAAATTTAACTGTGGATGTTCTTTGATAACAACTTCCAAACTTGACAAGGGGTAGTTTCTTTTCTTTCTTTTGAATTGCATCTTTAAAAATTTTTTTTTACTTGGCTAATGATAATTACATATATTCACGCAGGACATTGTGATGTTTTAATATATATATACATTATGAAATGATTAAATCAAGCTAATTGACATATCCATCACCTCATATGCTTATTTTTTTAATGAAAAAAACACTTAAAATCTACTTTCTGAGCAATTTTGAAATATTATCAAATTATTATTAACTATATTCATGATGCTGGGCAATAGATCTCGAGATATTATTCCTTCTGTTTTACTGAAACTTTATACCCTTTGACAAACATCTCCTCTTTCCTCCCACTCTCTCTAGCCCCTGGTAACCACCATTCTCCTCCCTGGTTCTATGAATTTGACTTTTTCAAATTCCAAATATGTGTGTGATCATGCAGTATTTGCTTTTTCTTTGCCTAGCTTATTAAGATATATATGCCTTCTTTGGGGGGAAGTTAGGATAAGGGTAGATTAAATTTAATAGATTAAATTATTTGGATGTGGAAGATAGCTAGATTAATAATAATTAGGTTATTACCTAAGAATTTAATAATTAGATTAAATTATTTGCATGTCCAATGGCTAAGTTGTAGTTGAGTCCTTCAACAGGAGGAGTGCCATATGCCCCCATATTGTACCCAATAGGTGGAAACTTACCGAACCTTGCTTACCCATCTTGCTTGAATTTAATTGTGTTTTTCTCTCATGAGGGCCTGTAGTTATTGACCTACTATTTTTGGATTAGTACTGAGTACACAGATTACTAGATTTGCTATTCTTGAGATACTCTGCTGAGGAGAATGTTCTCCAAATTCATCTGGGTAAATACAAAAGTTGTAAATTCTCCATTTTTGATGGCTGAATAATATTCCATGGTATACATATAACCACAGTTTATTAATCTGTTCATGGATTGATAGGCACTTGGGTTGTTTCAACATCTTGGCGATTTGGAATTGAATTCCTATGTACATTTGGGTACAAATGCCCTTATAAAAAGATGATTTTTTTTCTTTTGGTTAGATACCTAGTAATGAGATTGTGGGATCAAATGGGAGGTCTACTTTTAGTTCTTTGTGGTTTCTCTGTACTTCCTCCCAAAAAGGCTGTATGACTTTGCAGTCCCACCAACAGTATGCACTTATTCTTAAGATCATTACAAATGTGAACAGTGAGAATCACTCCTTCTATTGTTTCCAAATTAAAATATTCTTGTATCACTAATGTGTTAACTTCATCATTTTATTTTTTTAGTTATATAAATGTCTATCATATTTCTGAGATTAAGATCTCATTCAGTAAAGAAACCATATCTTATTCATCTTTATATGCCATAGTTTTGGTCACACTTAGCATGGAATAGAATCTTACAGGTCCAAAAATCCCCTGGTAACATGAACAAAAATCTTCGAACGTAACCTGAATTTTCTTCTCTGTGGATTTGATAGGAGGTGAAGGTCCAGGCATGACTACCATAAACCACACTCGTGTCAGACACACAGTCTTCCATTTGCTGGGCATTCCTGGCCTAGAGGACCAGCACATGTGGATTTCCATCCCCTTCTTTGTTTCATATGTTACTTCTTTGCTTGGAAACAGCCTGCTCATCTTCATTATCCTCATAAAGCGCAGCCTCCATGAGCCCATGTACTTCTTCCTCTGCATGCTGGCCGGAGCAGACATTGTCCTCTCCACATCCATGGTCCCACAGGCCTTGGCCATCTTCTGGTTGCATGCTGGGGAAATCCCCCTGGATCGCTGCATCACTCAGCTCTTCTTCATCCACTCCACCTTCATCTTTGAGTCAGGCATCTTGCTGGTGATGGCATTTGACCGCTACATTGCCATTTGCTACCCACTGAGGTACACCACTATTCTTACGAATACTTTGATTGGGAAAATTGGTGTAACCATCTTTCTCAGAAGTTATGGCACGATTTTTCCCATAATATTTTTACTAAAAAGACTCACATTCTGCAAAGGCAATATTCTCCCAAACACTAGTTGTAACCACATTGTCTTGGCCAAAGTTTCCTGTGATGACATCAGTGTAAATATCTGGTATGGCTTTTTTGTCCTAATGTCAACAGTGGTCTTAGATACTGTGCTGATTTTTATTTCATATGTGGTGATTCTCTGTGCTGTCTTCCGCATCCCTTCCCAAAATGCTCGCCATAAAGCTCTCAACACCTGTGGCTCCCATGTCTGTGTCATCATTCTCTTTTATGGGCCTGGCATCTTCTCAGTCCTCACACAGCGATTTGGGCATCACATCTTACCCCATATCCACGTACTTCTGACCAGTATCTGCTTTCTGGCTCCACCTATGCTGAATCCCATCATTTATGGGGTCAAGACCAAACAGATCCAGGAACAAGTGGTTCATGTGTTGTTTACAAAGTAGAGACAATTTTGATGTTGGAAGCTGACATTCTTTTTCCTTAACAATTTTCCTCAAGTAAGTGGGGAACTTCATTATCACTGTATGGCAGCAGGCAAGGTACGAGTTAAATGACTCCAGGTGTTGATATTCCTAGAGCATTTGCATCAGTGACGTTTGGTACGTGTTTCTTCCAAAGCTGCTAATCTGTCATTAAATATCTGTGTTGAGGGCTTACTTCACTTTCTCACCTATACAATAAAGAAGTAGATCCAGTCACCTTTCTAAGTCTCTATTGCTCTATAACCCTGAAGAATTGGGTGAGATAAATCAAGGTCAGTGGGAATAATACTGAATAAGTCTTTTCTGTTGTGTTTTATGGTTTGAGCAGCTTTAGTCCAATGGGCTTAGAGCTTATAACTTTCTTCTGCTATGTCCTCTGTGTCTTTAAGTTTCAAATTTTTCCTTTTTTTTTTCTTTCTGGTTAGGGTATAATGGCATGATCACTTCAACCTCAAACTCCTGGGCTGAAGTTGTCCTCCTGCCTTAGCCTCCCAAGTAGTTAGGATTTTGATGTGTGCTACCATTACTGGCTAAATATTTTATTTTTTATTTATGTGGAAATAGTGTCCCACCTTAGCTTCTCAAAGTGCTAGAATTATGGGCACGAGCCAACATGCCTGGCCAAGTTTTTGGTCTTTATAGTTCATTCCCATTGCTATTTCTCTAATGCAAAAGCACAATAATATGAAACAAAATTTAAAAATGATCCTTGTCTTCAACTACTACTTCATTTCTCTTCTCCATCTAGAATAAAGCACTTTGAATGGTCTATCTTCTCGCAGGCATCAAAATCTCCCCTCACTGCTCTTGCCCTTCCTCTACTTCCACTTCCACCCACACCATGTCATTAAAACTTCACTTGATCTTTTTTTCTTTTGAGTTTATCTTTGTGCTTATCCCAACTTCTATATGAAATGTAGAAGCTGAGAAGAATGTGTTTTGACTCCATCCAGGTTATTTTGAAAGTATCTTAAGAACGAGAAACAAGAATCCAATGTACTTAATAGTAATATGAAGCCAGTAGTTGATCTAATACATGCTCATATAACAGAAAAACTCAATTCAGTTCAAGGTGTGATGCAGGGGCATGAGGTAGCTGGAAGAAGGCGAACAGAGGGGATTGGTCGTCCTCCCACTTCATGAGTACAATGTTAAGGTGTATGACACAGCTCTTAGGGTTAGAACACAATTATAAAAGGCATGCCACCTAAAAAATGCAATCATTGTAACTTAGTTTTTGTACCCTCAAATTAACCTGAAACAATAAAAAATTATATAAAAAAGAAAGACTCTGAGAAGAAAGCAGTCTCTTTTTTTTTTCTTCTTGAGGTACCTAAACTCTACAAGCTTTCTTGAGCTATATAAATAAACAAGATGCTTCTGAAGCATCTTTCTCATCATTATTTGAAAAAAATTATTTATTTATATTAATTTAATAATAATTTTCACACTGTTGAATTAATAGTCAAAATCAATCCTTACCTTATTCAATATAATCCCTGCACTTTCATATTTCTCCCTTGAAAATATTTCCTCACTCCACTCTCCCTGTGTTCCTATGGTCTTCCTGATGTCTGCTTAGGCTCCTTTGGTGTGTTTTCCTCATCTCTTTAACTCACATTCCTGGAGCTTGGTTCTTGAACCCCTACTCTTCTCCATGTACATTTGATCGCTAATCTCATCCATTTTCATGGGTTTAGATCCATCAGTATGCTGGGTCCTTCTGAATGTATATCTCCAGGATCTAATTACTTCCACAGAGGTATATTTCTAATTTGTGTTTAACATCTCTTCTTGCATATCTGATAAGCATCTCAAATGTAGTATGTCTGAAACAAAACTTGTTTCTTGACACTAAACTTCATAACCTTCCTCTTATCATTTAAAGAAAATTTTATTCTCTAAATTGTTCAGGCCCATCCTCAGTTCTTCTCTCTCTCATACACAACATCACTCAATATCTTCTTACTGGGATCCCTCCTTATGCCTTTGCACTTTTCACGCACAAAACGTATTTTCATTCTATAGACAATAATGACAATAAAAGGAACCAACCAGAATATGGAAAGACAGAACCAAAAGCCAGACACAGTATATGTAGAATATAGAAAGGATATTGCAGAGCTTAAGGAAATGAAGGAGACAATCAGGGAATATAAAGATGCAGTGGAAAGTATCAAAAATAGGTTAAGCCATGGAGAATAAAGAACCTCAGAATTATAGGATGATTGAAACAAGTACTACTTCTGGAATTACATAGTGTAATAAGTTCCCCATTTTTGTTTTAGCCATTTTGAGTTTGTATTCTTCTATTTGCATTGTTCCCCCAATAAATAGATAATACATTGAAACTTAAAAAAAAAAAAAAAGAATTATAGGATGAAGTTTTCAAGTTAACCCAGGTAGATAAAGAGACAGAAAAAGAGAGAAATAAGAACAGGCACTTAGAGAACTATAAGACTCCATGAAGCGTTCAAGAATATGAATAATAAGGATTCAGGAAGGGCAAGAATATTGTACCAAAAGAAAGGAAGCCCTACTGGAAACTATCATAAATGAAAATTTCCCAAGTTTTGCTAAAGACCCTGACACACTCCTTTCAGATGGATATCAAATCCTGGGTCATCTCAACTCAAAAAAAGCTTCTCCAAGACACACTGTGATGAACCTTTCCAAATTCAAGACCTAAAAAAAATTCTGCAAGGAGCCAGGAGTAAGAACCAACTGACCTACAGAGACAGAGCCATTAGGATGACAGCAAACTTTTCACCTGAAACCTTCCAAGCCATTAGAGCATGGTCATCCATCAACATTCTTAAACAAAACAATTTTCGGCTCAGAATTCTGTATCCTGCTAAACTAAACTTCAAAATTGATGGAGAAATCAAATCTTTCACAGATATACAAGCACTGAGGAAATCTGCCACAACAGGACAGGCTCTACAGGAAGTACTTAGACCTATTCTCAACTCTAACTATCACAAAGGACCACCCAGAAGCTAGAAGGTCAAAACTTAGCTTCCACATTGTCACAAAAGATAAAACTACACAACGGACTTTCAAAAAAAAAAGCACAAACCCCCCCCCATCCATACGCTGTCTCCAGGAGACACACCTAGCCTTGGAGGACAAATCAAGCCTCAGGGTTAAGGGATGAAAAACAGTATTTCAAGCAAATGGAAATCAGAAGAAAGGGGGGTTGGAATTTTATTTTCAGATTCAAGCAGATTTAAAGCAACTAAAGTTAGGAAAGACAAAAAACAGTGGGAAGATCGCCAACTAGTAGCAACCCTCTGCAGAGGCTCCTGAGCAGAGGAAGAAAAACTGGATGCAATCAGACTCTATAAAGCCAAAGACAGGGAGCTGAGCCAAGAAACAATTTCGGCAAGCTGTAACTCCAAGGAAGAGCATTCAAGAAACCAAATTACAGGTACAAAGTCTATCTACTAGAGGATGGGAGACCCATCCCCCAAGCAGGGGGCCTGCAACAGGCAAATAAGCAAGGAACAAAAGACCTCTAATTTTACCTTGTTGGAGAGAGCTGCTAAACTCCAGGTCTCTTTCTCCTGGGAGGTCCCACTTATGAACCTAGACACCACCCCGCCAGGCATAAAATTAAACAGATATTTTCCCCCACAAGTCCAAACTCCCAGTCCACCCTTTCCCCCTCACATGGCTGTCTGAAGTTCTAACCCCTGCAGAGCACAGAGCGTTTGGTCTTGTCCTGAGAGAACTGGGCATAGTGACCAGGACAGAATCTGTGACTAACAGGGAAGAAAGAGGGTGTGGGAAGAAAGGGACACTCAGTGGGAAGAGGAGCAGTCCCCTGGTCATGACTATGCCCAGCCAGTGGTAGTGTTCACCCTCAGTTCAGGCTGTGTCTGGTGGGCAGGGGTACAGAACCCCCAGCTCTGACAGCACCCATAGTGGGAGAGTGGTTGCCCTGTGTGAACTGAGTTTGGCAGATAGGGTTGCTCCCCAGCCCCTGCTGGGCTTACAAGCAGAGACTTGATAGGTGTGGACTGTGACCTGAGAGCAAGGGCATGATTCCTTGATTCCAGCAGAACCCTCTAGCAGTGGCTTACTGGATGTGCACCAAGACCTGAGAGCTCGGGTGTGGCCCACTTTCTCCAGTGGGGCTGGTGAGCAGAGTCCTACCAGGTGAGGACTGAGACCTGTGGATGGAGTGTGGTGCCCTGACTCTAACAGAGCCTGCAAACAGAGGCTTGCCAGGCAGTGGACTGAGACTGGCAGGCAGGGGCGTGGTCCCGACTCCAAGTGGTCTGGCAAGCAGAGGCTAGCTGTATGTGGACTGAGACCAGAGGATGGGGCCTAGTGCCCTGACTCCAACAGAGCCTGTGAACAGAAGCTTGTCAGGCAGTGGACTGAGACTGGTAGGCAGGGGCGTGGTCCACTGACTCCAACTTGTCTGGCAAGCAGAGGCTAGCTGTGTGTGGACTGAGACTGGAGGGCAGGGCCAGTGCCCTGACTCCAACAGAGCATGCAAATAGAAGCTTGCCAAGCAGTGTACTCAGACTGGCAGGTGAGGGCATTGTCCCCTGACCCCAACTGACCTGGCAAGCAGAGGTTAGCTGAGACTAGCAGGTGCGGGCATGGCCCCTGGCTCCAGCTGGGCCTGTGAGCAGAGATGCAAACAACAGTGTAGACTGAGTCTGGTGGGCAAGAGTGGGGATTCCTGACTCCAATTGTGCTGTTGGATACCCTTGAATCCCTCTCTTTTGGGCAGGGTTTACACTGCCTGAGACAATTTGGTTGGAACCTGTCTGGGGCTGGCCACTCAGGAACATTCAGGTTGACCTTCAAGTTCTGTAGTGGAAAAGAACTGAAGGGTAGGGAATGGGCACCACAGCTGTTTGTATCTCTTCACAGTTGATATTTAAACCTAATACTGTGGTTTCTTAGGATAGGGTAGAGGTTGGCTGATATCAAAGAGAGCTTGTGCTATCTCACCAAGTAGGTCCTCAGAGGCTCTGGCTAAAACTCTGAAAGAGGCCTTTGTAAGGTTGTAGGAGACAAGCCACAATTACAAAGCCTCGCACTTATGTAAGGGGCTATCTCTACTACCTGGGAACCCCAATTCAATATCACCCTACCAGTTCTAATAACCAAACGGTGGAAAATAAACATGATGTGGAACCAACAGAAGAACTCTGGCAACATGAATAACCAGAGTAGATCAACTCCCCCCAAGAAATAACAAAGGAGATACAACTGAAGATGCTGTGCATAAACAAATGGCAGCAATGTCAGAAATTGAATTCAGAATATGGATTTCAAATAAAATAAATGGAATGGAAGAAAAGATAGAAATAGAATTCCAAAGAGTAGTTCTAAAGTTGTCTCAAGAAATTAATGAATTCAAAGCCCAAGTCGCCAAAGAGATAGCAGAACTCAAGGAAATGAAAAAGTTAGTTAAGGAGCTCCAAAACACTGTAGAATCCCTCAGTAATAGAATTTACCAGGCAGAAGAAAGGATCTCTGAAACTGAAGACAAAGCTTTTGAACATTCTCAAACACTCAAAGAGACAGACATATGGAGGATAAAACTGGTCATTCTCAGACAGAGTTGTTGGATCACTCCAAAAGATCAAACATTCATCTTATAGGAATTCCCAAAGGAGAAGAGGATGGTCCTAAAAGTACAGATGCTCTACTCAAAAAGATTTTTGAGGAGAATTTCCCAAGCATTGAAAGAGATACAGAACTTCATATAGCAGACAGTTTCAGTTAACACAAAGGAGAAAATTCTGCAAGCAGCCAGACATCATAAAAACATCACCTACAAAGAGAGAAATATCAGAATGACTGCAGATCTCTCAGCTGAAACGTTTCATGCCAGAAGAAGATGGTCATTGACCTTCAGTCTCCTAAAACAAAACAGGATCCTGTATCTAGCTAAACTGAGTTTCATTTGTGATGGAGAAATCAAATACTTTAATGACATAGACATGTTGAAGAAATTTTCCATAACTAAACCAGCTTTCCAGGATATTCTCAGACCCATCCTCCTCAATGACCAGCTCAATGCTCTACCTCGAACGTAAACTCACCCAGAAATTTTTTAACAAAACCCAACAACTTCCACAGTGGTGAAAGGATTAAAAATGTCCACTGCACATCCAAAAATCATGACACCCAAAATATAACCAGGCTTATCAATTCTCTCAATTAATGTGAATGGTTTAAATTGTCCTCTAAAGAGGCACAGGCTGGCTGACTGGATACCTAAACTCAGACCAGATATCTTCTGTATACAAGAATCTCACCTTACCTTAAAGGATAAAAATAGACTCAGGGTGAAGGGATGGACTTGTATATTACAGGCAAATGGAAACCAGAAAAAAGCAGGGGTTGTAATTTTAGTAGCAGATACAATTGGCTTTAAACCAACAAGATAAAGAAAGACAAGGAAGGCCACTACATATTTGTCCAGGGAAACATCCAACATGAAGAGATTTCAATAATTAACATTTATGCACCCTACCAGAATGCTCCTCAATTCATAAAGCAGACCCTAATGGATATGAACAACTTGATATCTTCCTGCACTATAATAGTTGGAGATTTTAACACCCCTTTGACAGTTTTGGATAGATCCTCCAAGAAGAAACTAAACAAAGAAATATTAGATTTAAACCTGACCTAAGAACAAATGAACTTTACAGACCTCTATGGAACATTTCACCCTAATAAAACTGAATATACATTCTTCTCATCAGCCCATGGGTCATCCTCCAAAATAGATCATATCCTAGGACACGAGTTTAACCTCAGCAAATTTAAAAGTGTAAAAATTATTCCTTGTATCTTCTCCACCATGGAATAAAAGTTGAACTCAACAGCAATGGGAATCTTCAGACTCAAACAAAGTCAAGGAAGCTAAATAATCTTAGGCTGAATGATAGCTGGGTTGAATATGAGATTAAGAAGGAAATCACCAAATTTTTGGAACAAAATGACAATGAAGACACAAATTCTCAAAACCTGTGGGATACTGCAAAGGCAGTCCTAAGAGGGAAATTTATAGCATTGGAAGCCTTCATCAGGAAAACAGAAAGAGAGGAAGCCAACAACTTAATGGATCATCTCAAAAATATGGAAAAGGAAGAACAGTGCAACCCCAAACCCAGAGAAGAAAAGAAATAACCAAAATTAGGGCAGAATTAAATGAAATTGAAAAGAATCATTCAGAAGATCAATGAAAAAAAAGTTGGTTTTTTGAAAAGATTAACAAAATTCGTACTTTGGCCAACCTAACCAGAAACAGAAAAGTAAAATCTCTAATATTATCCATCAGAAATGATAAAGGAGAAATAATAATAGACATTTCAGCAATTCAAAAAAATCCTCAATGATTACTACAAAAATCTCTATTCCCAGAGATATGAAAATCTGAAGGAAATGAACCAATGCCTGGAAGCATACCACCTTCCTAGATTCAATCTGAAAGAATTAGAAACCTTAAATAGACCTATGTCAACCACTGAAATAGCATCAACAATACAAAATATCCCTAAAAAGAAAAGTCCAGGACCAGATGGCTTCACATCTGAATTCTATGAAACTTTTCAAGAAGAACTAGTACCTATATTAGACAACATTTCCCAAAGCATAGAAAAAGAAGGAATACTTCCCAACACATTCTATGAAGCAAACATCACCCTGATACCCAAACCAGGAAAGGATCCAACAAAGAAAGAAAATTATACACCTATATCAATGAATATCGATGCAAAAATATTCAATAAGATCTTAGCAAACAGAATTCAATAACACATCAAAAAAATTATACACCATGATCCAGTTGGTTTTATTCCAGGGTTATAGGGTTGGTTCAACATATGCAAATCTATTAATATAATACATCACGTCAATAAAATAAAAAACGAAGACCATATGATTCTCTCAATTGGCACAGAAAAAGCCTTTGATAGTATCCAGCATCGTTTCATGATCAGAATTCTTAAGAAAGTAGGCATAGAAGGGACATTTCTTAAAGTAATAGAGGTCATCGACAGCAAACCCACAGCCAATATTATACTGAATGGTGTAAAATTGAAAACATTTCCACTCAGATCAGGAATGAGGCAAGGATGCCCACTGTCTCCACTGCATAGTAATGGAAGTCTTAGGCATTGCAATCAGGCAAGAGAAGGTGATCAAGGGTATCCAAATGGGGTCACCTATACCTGGAAAAT
This sequence comes from Perodicticus potto, assembly GCA_963574655.1. Taxonomy (NCBI): domain Eukaryota; kingdom Metazoa; phylum Chordata; class Mammalia; order Primates; family Lorisidae; genus Perodicticus; species Perodicticus potto. Next base: position 15,085 of record CAUYRH010046220.1, read on the forward strand.
CCCAGAGACTCAACTTCAAAACTCTTAGAAGTTAGCAAGGAATATAGCAGTGTCTCAGGATACAAAATCAATACTTACAAGCCAGTAGCTTTATATATGCCAATGATAGGCAAGCTGAAAAAACAATCAAGGACTCTATTCCTTTTACAATAGTACCGAAGAAGATGAAATATTTAGGAATTTTCCTAACAAAGAACATGAAAGACCTCTATAAAGAGAACTATAAAACTCTGAGAAAAGAAATAGCTGAAGATGTTAACAAATGGACAAACATACCATGCTCATAGCTGGGAAGAATCAACATTGTTAAAATGTCCATACTACCCAAAGCAATTTACAGATTTAATGCAATCCCTATTAAAGCACCATTGTCATACTTTAAAGAACTTGAAAGAATAGTACTTCATTTTATATGGAATCAGAATAAACCTCGAATAGCAAATACATTACTCAGAAATAAGAAAAAATCAGGAGGTATCATATTACCAGACTTCAGGCTATACTATAAATCAATAGTGATCAAAACAGCATGGTACTGGCACAGAAACAGAGCAGTAGATTTATGGAACAGGATAGAGAACCAGGAGATGAACCCCGCTACTTATTGCCATTTGATCTTCAACAAGCCTATCAAAAATATTCAGTGGGGGAAAGACTCCTTATTTAACAAATGGTGCTGGGTGAACTGGATGGCAACCTGTGGAAGACTGAAACTGGACCTCCACCTTTCACCATTGACAAAAATTTAAATTCACTGTCACCAGTGACAAAAATTTATTGTCACTGGATAAAAGATTTAAACTTAAGACATGAAACTATAAAAATACTAGAAGAGACTACAGGGAAAACACTTGAAGAAATCAGCCTGGAAGAATATTTTATGAAGAGGACTCCCCAGGTAATTGAAGCAACACCGAAAATACATTACTGGGATCTGATCAAACTAAAAAGCTTTTGCATAGCCAAGAGCACAGCAAGTAAAGCAAACAGACAACCTTCAGAATGGGAGAAAATTTTTGCAGGTTATGCTTTTGACAAAGATCTGATAACTAGAGAACTTAAACTAATCAATAAGAAAAGAATAAATAACCCCATTTCTATGTGGGCAAGAGACTTAAACAGAAACTTCTCTGATGAAGACAGGCACATGGCCTACAAACACATGAAAAAATGCTAATCATCCTTAATTATCAGAGAAATGCAAATCAAAAACCACTTTGAGATATCATCTAACTCCAGTAAGATAAGCTCACATCACAAAAATCCCAAAACTACAGATGTTGGCAAAGATGCGGAGAGAAGAGAATGCTTCCACACTGCTGGGGGGAATGCAAGCTAATACGACCTTTTTGAAAAAAAGTTTGGAGAACAATCAAGGAACTAAAAGTAGACCTACTATTCGATCCTGCAATTCCTCTATTAGCTATATACCCCAATGATCAAAAATTATTTTACAACAAAGACATTTGCACCGGAATGTTTATTGGAGCCCAATTCATAATAGCCAAGACATGGAAACAGCCCAAGTACCCATCGACCCATGAATGGATTAACAAATGGTGGTATATGTACACCATGGAATACTATGCAGCCATAAAAAAGGAGACTTCACATCTTTTATGTTCATCTGGACGGAGCTAGAACATATTCTTCTTAGTAAAGTATCTCAAGAATGGAAAAAGAAGTATCCAATGTACTCAATACTACTATGAATTCAATATATAACCACATACACACTCATATGAATGGCAAAACATAACTATAGTCCAGAAAGTAGAAGAGAAGAGGAGAGAGAGGGGAAGGGAGGTAGGAAATGGCAGGAGGGAGGGTATTCAGGGGGACCTCACCTAACGTGCATGATTCAATAGTACATTTCAAAACTATTAAGAAATGAGTATAATTGTGATGGATGTGTTACTTAGTTCAATGTAAGCATTTCACATTGTATACTGAAGCAATATCCTAAACCCCATAAATGCATCAAAGTACAAAGTTATGATTTAATAAAAAACAATTATAAAAATCGAAAAAAATGAAATAAAATGTGATTGATTAGATTTTAAAAATATACACTTGATCTTAGCCAAAAGGCAGAGAAGTGATAGATATTAAAAAAATAATTAAATAAAAAATAAATGCCTACCCCCATGTATAATAGAGTTAATTTAGGAAACAAGAGATAAAACTTTAAAAGTAGCATTACCATTCTCAGAAATATTCCATAAAGCAAGAGCAGATTTTTTGCAAAGGGCAATTAGGTAAGAAAGAAATATATTTCATAAATTCAAGTAATTTAAGGCTGGGTGTAATGGCTCACATTTCTGTAATCCTAGCACTTTGAGAGGCCCAAGTGGATAGATGGCTTGAGTTCAGATGTTCGAGCCCAGCCCGAGCAAGAGACACTGTCTCTAAAAAACAAACAAAGAAACAAATAGCCAGGCATGTAGTGGGTGCTTATAATTCCAGCTACTCAGGAGGCTGAGGCAAGATGATCGCCTGAGCTCAAGAGTTTGAGGTTGTTGTGAGCTATGATGCCATGGCACTGTACTGAGGGTGACAAAATGTGACTCTTCCCTCAAAAAAAATAATTCAAAAAATTTAAATGGAAGCAAATGGTGGTTTATCCGTACAATGAAATATTATTGAGCAATGAAAAGGAAAAACATTGTGGCTATATGCAATAGAATGGATGAATCTCAAATGCATTAAAGAAACTAGGTGCAAAACAGTATGTGCTATTATGGTTTCATTCATATGAAACTCTAAAACAGGCGAGATTAATCTGTGATGACAGAAATCACTAGTGATTGCTGGGGAAAGGTTGTGTATTCATCAGAAAGAGGTGAGAGGTATTTTCTAGGAGATGCAAATGTTTTATATTTTGATGGAGTGGCTGTATGGGTTACATGTATACATTCATTCCAATTGAACTGTACACTTAAAGTATTTTAATGTATGATTATTATACAGCAATTTAAAAAGGGATGCAAAAACCAACATGAATGAACTTCCCTTTCAAAAATGACAACAAAAACACCTTAATGACCACTCTGACTTGTGTTTAAGCTGAAAATTGAATCCATGAATTAAAGGGAAGAGTGATGGAACAATACTTGTATGATAGGAATTTTATGAGGAGATAATAAAATGAATAGGAGGGGGAAAAGACAATAAAAATACATAACAAATTATTTTCTGAGTGGAGAGAAAGGGGACATTTGATGCCATGTAGGACTTTTTTTTAAACTACCTAGACCCGATCTAATAAAATTTCTCAATTCCAAGATCAAAGAGAAAAATTTATAACCTTAAAGACAAATAAAAGAACCCCAAACAATTATCTTTATAACGAATAGAATCACACCTCTTACCTACATGTCCAATGCTAGAAGACTATGAAACAGTGTTCCCAGAGCCACATGAAGAAAGAATTGTGAGGGGGGTGTTCCATATCTACTCAACTTGTCTATCATGAGTGAGGAAGACATGGTCAGTATCCCATCCACAACATTTCTCCTGTGCTGGAAATACAACCCTTAAAAAACTCAAGGAAGGAACACATTATTCTCAGTAAAGCATCACAAGAATGGAGAAGCATGAATCCCATGTACTCAAGTTTGATATTAGGACAATTAGTGACAATTATTGACACGGTGGGGGGGGGAAGGGGAGAGCAGAGAGAGAAAGAATGAGGGAGAGGTGGGGAAAGGAAGAGCAGAGAGAGGGA
>CAUYRH010046223.1:0-19281 GCA_963574655.1 Perodicticus potto
TAGTCCCAGCTACTTGGGAGGTGGAGGCAAGAGATTCGCTTGAGCCCAGGAATTGGAGGTTGCTGTGAGCTGTGATGCCACAGCACTCTATCCAGGGTGACAGCTTGAGGCTCTGTCTCAAAAAAAAAAAAAAAAAATTAAAATACCTAAGTATAAATAAAAAGTAAAACATGTATGTGATGCTGAAAACTACAGAATACTGATGAAACAAAGACAACCTAAATAAATACAGATACATAGTCAGCAATTGAAAGATTCAACACAGTATGAATGTCAATTCTCCCCCAAATTGATCTATGGATTTAACATGTCAAATCAAAGTTCAAAGATATAGAAAACTTGATTCTACAAGTTTATATAAAAAGGCAAAGGAACTCCTTAGTATATAGCTACAGTATTCAAGACTCTGTGGTATTAGGGAAGGGAGAAATATAGAGATAACAGAACAGAATTAACACTCAGAAACAAACTCATACAAATACAATCATGCAATTTTTGGCAAAGGTGCAAAAGCAATTCAACAGAGGAAAGATAGTCTTTCAACAAATGGTATTAGAACACCATAGGCCATAAGCAAAAATTATCCCTCAGCTTAAACATATCATAAACAAAAAATAACCCAAAATGGATCATAAACCTAAGCATAAAACCTAAAACTGTGAAACTTTTAATGAAAACATAGGAGAAAATCTTTAGGCATAGGTAAAGATTTGGGGGGGGGGTTGTTGTATGTTTAAGAGACAGGGTCTCAGTCTCTCATGCAGGCCGGAGTACAGTGGCATGACCAAAGCCCACAGCAACCTCAAATTCCTAGGCTCAGGCAATTCCCTTGCATCACCCTCCTAAGTAGCTGGAACTATAAGCATGGGCCACCATGCTCAGCTAAATTTTTTATTTTTTGTAGAGATAGGGTCTTAGTATGTTGCCCTGTTTGGTCTTGAACTATAACTTCAAGCAATTGTTGGGATTACATGCCTAAACCATCATCCCAGGACTAAGTGTTACTATACGTGATATCACAAGCATGATCTATAAATGAAAAAATTGATAAATTAGATTTAAATAAAAATTTAAAACTTTTTCTCAGCAAAAGACATTTAACAGAATAAAAAGGCATACCATGGAATAGGAAAAAAAATTGCAAATCAGAGACCAGCAAGATGGCCAACTAGAGGCAGCTTTCACCAGAAGCTCCTGTCCAGAAGAAAAAAAGTTACTCTGAAACGAATTGAAAGAAGTTGAGGTTGGGGAGTTGAGCAAAAGGAGAAGAAATCAAGGTGCACATCATCCCCTGAGAGACAAACTATGAGAGCAAGAAAGAAGAAAGAGAACAGAGATCAGGTACAGAGCAACTAGACTGAAGATGCCTGGTGCCCAAGGGGAAGGGAGATGCCCCCAACCAGCCCCCACCCCCACTGATACACACACACAAGTGAGCAGGGAACAAAAGGACCTCTCATCTCACCCCATGGAAGAGAGCCATGAAGTCCCAGTTCTCCTGCACCTGTGATTTCCACCTCTGAGTCCTCTTCCTGCCCAGCATGAAAGTGCTCTCTGCAGTCCTGAGCCCACCCTCCCCACTCTCTGGTTGCCTAACAGACTGCAGAGGTCAAGATGTTTGATGAGATCTCTGAGAGATATCTGCATGGTATGGGCCGCTGGGCTAAGTGCATACTGCCTTGCCAACTGCGAGAGGAAATTGTGACTCCACTGTTGTGGTGTGGTCTCACTCCTGATAGGGGGAACCTTTCCCCTGGCCTCTGGAGAGGTTGTGCCCAATGTCTGTGCCTGTGACCTGTGTCTGTGGACCCCAGACTCCCCTCCTGCCTGGAGAGACACAGGTCTAGCCTTTGGTGACCGACCCTGGGAAGGTCCAAAAACCAGATCCCTTCCCAGCTGTAGGAGACGGCTGCATTATATGCAGTCCACATTGTATTCAGTCCGCATCCAGTGGGGGGTAGGGGAAGATCAAGGCTTCTCCAAACTTGTTTGTGTAAGGAATGTTCAAAGGCCAAAGTGGGTACAACTGGAATAGTCAGCAGACTTACCCCCACCAATACCACCACCAGGAGCCTCACCTAAGGGGTGAGGGGGAAGGACACAGGTTCACAGCTAATTTGAATTTATTTGTACCAAGGGGACTTGGTGTTGTGTGGGTCTGTCCTGGGATTCACCTCCTCCAGCAGTCTCCGGTGGGGGATGGCAGCAATTCCCATCTTTTATAGCAGGGACTCCAGCAAAATACAGCAACCCCTTTAAATTGGGTGACACTAGGCTGACATCAGGACACAATCACTTTTGTGTTCACAGGCCTGCCCTCGGAGACTCTCATGTTGTAGCCTAGAAAGGGAACTTAGCAATGCTGTGGGAGAAGGGCAACAAGCACAAGCTCTAAAGATCAAACATTCAAATTATAGGGATTCCTGAAGAGGATGGTCCTAAAAGCAGTGATGCTCTCTCTACTCCCAGATGTCATGGTGGAGAATTTCCCAAGCATTGCAACAGACATCGAAATTCAGACAGTAGTTTCAGAAACCCTGCATGATTCAATCCAAACTAAGCATCTCCTAAACACATTGTAATTAACTTTGCCACAATCAATATAAAAGAGAAAATCCTGCAAGCAGGCAGACATAAGATAAGTCTTACCTACCAAGGGAAAAAATACCAGGATGATAGCAGACCTTTCAGCTAAAACTTTTTAAGCCAGAAGAAGATGGTCATTGGCCATTAACCTTCTTAAACAATTTCCAGCCCAGGATCCTGTATCCTACTAAACTGAGTTTCATATGTGATACAGAAATCAAATATTTTACTAACATGCAAATGTTGGGGAAATGTGCTGCAGCTAGACCATTTTAACAGGAACTACTCACAGCCAATCTTCATATTGACCAGTACAATTGTCCATCACCAAAGTTAAAAACATTTAGAAATTGAAGAACAAAGACTCTCTTCCACAATGACCCAAGGGATAAAACTATGCACTGAACCCCTACAAAATGAGAAGACCAAAATTCTACCATACCTATCAATTCTCTCAATACAGATGAATGGGTTGAGTCTCCTCTAAAGAGGCACAGTCTGGCTACCTAGATACAAAAGCTCAAACCCAAAGATCTGCTCTCTCCAAGAAACACACCTAATTTCTAAGGACTCAGGGTGAAGAGATGGAAAACAATATTACAGGCAAATGGAAATCAGAAGAAAGGTAGGGATTGCAATCTCATTTACTGAACAAATGGATTTAAATCGACAAAAATAAGGAAAGACAATGATGGACAATACATACTGCAAGGGAAGCACACAACATGAAGAGATTTCAATCATTAACATTTATGCACCCAACCTAAATGCTCCTAGATATTTAAAACAAAGCTAAATAACTTCAGCAATATGGTATCTTCCAGCTCCATAATAGTTCAAGATTTTAATATCCCCCTGACAGCACTGGACATATCCTATAAGCAGAAACTAAACAAAGAAGTAATGGACTTAAACAAAACCTTAGAACAAATGGATTTAATAGACATATAAAGAACATTTCATCACAATAAAATTGAGTACAAATTCTTATCAGCCCATGGATCATCCTCCAAAACTGATCATATCTTAGGGCACAAATCTAATCTCAACAAATTGAAAATAGAAATTATTCCTTGTATCTTCTGAGACACTCATGGAATAACAGCTGAACTCAACACCAGCAGAAATCTTCATTCCCACATAAACTCATGGAAACTAAATAACCTTATGCTGAACAAGTACATTAAGGATGAGATTAAGAAGAAAGTCATTAGATTTCTTGAACAAGTGACCATAAGGAAGCTGCAAGCCGTCAAAACTGTGGGATACTACAAAGGTAATCCTAAGAGGCAAATTTATAGCATTCGATGCCTTCATTAAGAAAACAGACAGAGAGGAAGTCAACAATCTAATGGTCTATCTCAAGCAACTAGAAAAGGAAGAACACTCCAACCCCAAACTTAGCAGAAGAAAAAAAATAACCAAAATAAGAGCAAAATTAAAATCAAGAACACAAGAATCATTCAGAAAATCAGACTAACAAGAAGTTGGTTCTTTGAAAATATTAATGAAATCAATAAATTGTTGGCCAGACTAATGAGAAACAGAAAAACAAAATCTCCATAACCTCAATCAGAAACAAATTTGAAAATGTAGAGGAAATTGACCAATACCTAGAAACATATTGCCTTCATAAATTCAACTAGAAAGAATTAGAAATTTCCAACAGACCTATATCAAGTAGTGAAATTGCATTAACAATACAAAATCTCCCCAAAAAGAAAAGCCCTGGACAAGATGGTTTCACACCAAAATTCTACCAAACCTTCAAAGAGGAACCAGTATCTATATTGCATAACCTATTCCAAAACACAGAATTCTCCCTAACACATTCTACAAAGTGAGTATCACCCTAATTCCAAAACCAGAAAAGGACCCAAAAGAAAAGGAAAACTAGCAGCCAACATCATTCATGAATACCTAAGCCAGCAGTTCTCAGCAGTCCGCGGTCTCAAAGCCGGGACCCTTTAAATACAGTTCCTCATGTTGTGGTAACCCTAGCCATAAAATTATTTTTGTTGCTACTTCATAACTGTAATTTTGCTACTGTTATGAATCATAATGTAAATATCTGATATGCAGGACGTATTTAGGCGAACTCTGTGAAAAGGTCGTTCGATCCCCAAAGGGGTCACAACACACTGGTTAAGAACTGCTGATCTATGCAAAAATATTCAAAAGATCCTAGAAAACACAATATGGCTACACATTAAAAAAATTACACATCATGATGAAGTGGGTTTTATCCCAGGGATGGAAGGTTCAAAATACATAAATCCGCAAGTGAATTAATTCACTACATAAATAAAATAGAAAAACAAAACCATATGATTCTCTCAATTGATGCAGAAAAAGCTTTTGACAATATCCAGCATCCTTTCTTGATAAGAACACTTAAGAAAATAGGGTTAGGTGGGATATGTCTTAAATTGATAGGGGCCATCCACAATAAACCCACCGCCAATATCATATTGAATGGAGTAAACTGAAAATTTCCACTTAGAACTGGAACCAGACAAGGACGTCCACTATCACCACTGCTATTCAACGCAGTACGGCGAAGTCCTAACCATTGCTATCAGGCAAGAGAAGGACATCAAGGATATTCAAATGGAAACAGAGGAGGTCAAACTCCCATTCTTTGTGGATGACATGATCATATAGCTGGAAAACCCCAGGGACTCAACTACGAAGCTCTCAGAAGTGATCAAGAAATACAGCAGCGTCTCAGTACACAAAATCAATGTCCACAAATCAGTAGCCTTCATACATGGCAATAACCGTCAAGAAGAAAATAAAATTAAAGATACAATACCCTTCACAGTAGCTTCAAAGAAAATGAAATACTGGAATATATCTAACAAAGGATGTGAAGAATCTCTACAAAGAGAACTATGAAACCCTGAGGAAAAAAATAGCATAAATGGAAGAACATACCATGCTGGTGGCTGGGAAGAATCAACATCGTAAAAAAGTCCATACTTCCTAAAGCGAGCTACAGATTTAAAGCAATCCCCATCAAAACACCAACGTCATACTTTGACGAACTTGAAAAAATAGTAGTTCGCTTCATATGGAACCAGAAAAAGACACTGAATACCCAATACAACTTTAAGAAATAAAAACAAATCTGAGGCACCATTTTACTAGATTTCAGGTTACAATACAAGTCTACAATGATCAAAACAGCATGGAACTGGCACAAATATAGAGACATAGACCTATGAAACAAGAACTAGAGATGAAAGCAAACACGTATCACCATTTGAACTTTGATAAACCAAAGAAAAGCATGCAATGGAGAAAAGAATCCCTATTTAATAAATGGTGCGGGAAGATCTGGTTAGACACATGCAAAAGACTGAAACTAAACCTGCACCTCTCACCACTGACAAAAATTGACTCTCGCTGTATAAAATATTTAAATTTAACACATGAAACAGTTAAAAATTCTAGAAGAAAATGTGGGAAAATCTCTTGACTACAATCAGTCTGGCAAAAGATTTTATGAAGAAGACTGCCTTAGCAATTGCAGCAACACCATAAACAAATAAATGGGACATGATCAAGCTAAAAAGCTTCTGCACACTTAAAGTTACCACAACTAAAACAAACAGACAGCCTTCAGAATGGGAGAAGATATTTGCATTCTATGAGTTTACAGAGAAGTCAAATTAATCAGCAAGAAAAGAGCGAACAATCCCATTTATAAGTGGGCAAGAGGCTAGAAAAGAAACTTCACTGACGAAGACACACGAATGGCCAACACACACATGAAAAAATGCTCATTGTCCCTAATCATCAAAGCAATGCAAATCAAAAGTGCTCTGAGGTATCACCAACTCCACTGAAATTAGCTCACATCACAGAATCCCAAATCTGCAGATGCTGGCATGGATGTGGAGAGAAGGGAACACTTTTGCACTGCTGGTGGGATTTCAACCTCTATGAAAAGAAGTGTGGAGAATTCTCAAAGAACTAAAAGTGGACCTTCCATTTGATCCCACAATTCCCATTATTAGGTATCTACCCAGAAGAACAAACATCATTTTACCACAAGTACATTTGCACTAGAATGGTTATTACAGCTCATTTCACAATTGCCAAAATGCCATGAATGGATTAACAAACTATGGCATACATATACCATGGAATACTATTCAGCCATAGGAAAAGATGGAGACTTTACATCTTTTGTTTACCTGGATGGAGTTGAAACACATTCTTCTTAGTAAAGTATCACAAGAACGGAAAAACAAGTATCCCATGTACTCAATACTAATATGAAACTAACATATAAACAACTATATGCCCACACAAAAGAAAAATGCAAGTAGTCTAGTGAGAGGGAGGAGAAAGGAAATAGAGGAAAAGGGGGAGAAGAGAAGGTGATTGGCAGAATCTCAGCTAACATGCACCATGTGTGGGTGTTTAGCACACTCCCTGGGTGAAGGGCCAACTACAACTTGAACTTTACTTTAGGAATGAAAACAATGTAACCTAAACATTTGTACCCTCATATTAATCTGAAATTAAAAGAAATTTATATACAAAAAATTTGCAAATCACATATGATAAAGGATAAATAACCTAAAATGTGTAAAGAACTCTCAGAACTCAGAAGGAAACCACCTACTAAAATAAGCAAAAAACTTAAATAGGTTTTTCAACAAAAAAAAGAAATATATATGCAAATGAGAACAAGAATAGATTTTCTAGTAATAAATCAATCAATTATGCAAGTGAAAACTAAAGCCATGATGAGATATAACTATTAGAACTAAAATAAAAAAGGCTAATACTCTCAGGCACTGTTAAAAACACAAGCAACTGAAACTCTCATGCATTACTGGTGGAAATGCCAAATGGATAGCATGTCTGGAAAAACATCTGGCAATTTTTTTTAAAGTTAAACAGTCCTTACAATGTGATCCAATAATCCCACTCCCAAGCATTTACCCAAATGAAATGAACTTATTTTCACATAAAACCTGTATACAAATGTCTATAATACCTCTTTACACAATCAAAACTAAAAACCATCCAAATGTTCTTTATTTCTTCTTGGGTTGTTTGTTGTTTTTAAGACAGAGTCTCATTCTGCTGCAAAGGCCAATGGGCAGTGGTTCAATCATAGGGCAGTGATTCAATCACAGCTCACTGTAGCCTCAAAGTCCTGGGCTCAAGGAATTCTCCCACCTCAGCCCAGCCAGTACTGGGACTACAGGAATGTGCCACCATGTCCAGCTAATCTTAATTTTTTTATGTTTCTTTTGTAGGGATGGGGTGTCACAAAGAGGCTGGTCTTAAACTCCGGGCCTCAAGTGATGCTCCTATCTCAGCCTCCCAAAGTGCCAGGATTTTAGACATGCACCACCACACCCAGTCACAAGAACATTTCTATAAGTGAAAAAAGGAAGTCACTGAAATACATAAATATGATTATATTGATATAGCTTGCATATCACACATATGTGATAGATCTATAAAGGAAATGATAAGGATAAAATTTCAGATAATAATTATCTGAGAGGAGGAAAAAGAATAGGATTGAAGAAAAATAGAATAGAGGTTTCAAAGATATTTGTGATAATTTGTAAGCATTCCCTTATGTAGTGTTTATTAAAAATCCTACATAAAAATATTGAAATAATCAAAATACACTGAGGCTCATTTAAACTTCTCAGTACCCTTAAGACATGTTGAACTATTCTAAAACAATTCTGCTATGTTTGCTTTCATACCCCATATAGAATTAGGGGTATGAGTCTACCTTTCCAATACTACTCAAATCTATCCTCTTTTTATTTTTGATACTATGTACTATCCTAGACAGTTCAGAGCCTCAAAATCTCTCATAAAGACTGCTGAAAGAGCCTCCAAATTGGTCTCTTTCCCTACCCAATTTCTGCTGTTCAAAACATCCCTTCAACGTGAACCAAGTTATCTTTCTGAAATGCAAGTCAAATGATGCTTGCTTGATGCTCTTTCCCATTCGAAAATTTTTCTGTATTTAGATGGCGTAACACACCAAACGGCCTCTCTCTGTCCTGGCACAGGCAGTCCTATCTCAACAATCACTGTACCCATACCCCTACCCCACTCTCACTACTCATAATACCTTGAATGACACACTTCTTTGATCACCTATGTTGTTTACCCAGTCTCAGACAGACATCCCACCTATAGTCTTTGCATGTACTAATCAGACTTAACATTTTAAAACTCACTTCAATTGTTACTTTATGATACTTTTTCTAATGTACAATCCATAGACAATTCTAGCCCAACCCCTTCCCTAAGCTGAAAGAATAGTAAAACTCATCTCACAAACCTAACACCATACTAAACTGCCCTAATGATGCTCATAATCTTCCATTTGGTATTCTAATGAAGCGTGTACAAAGTTGGACAATTAAGTTTGCAAACTCATCCTAGGAAAAGAGCTATGTGTACACACCTCATTACTGAATATCACTACGGTCGCCTTTGAAGTACTCCCCTTGGGAAGCTATGCACCAATGTCAGGACCTAGTCCACCCTTCAAAGCAACTTTGCAACTCTTTTGGTGGAGTGGCTATCAGAGTTGCCATCGTACAAGGACTGACAATTAAGTTCGCAAACTCGTCCTAGAAAAAGTGCTGTCAAAGGTGGACTAGCCTCTGGCATCAGAGCATGGCCCCTCAAGGGGAGGACTTTAAAGCTGACGATAGGGACATTCAGCAGTGAGGTGTGCAGCACTTTTGCTAGGTTAGCTCACGAACTTAATTGTCTGACCTTATGTTGTTTTATCTCCTCTTCCAAGCTAAGCCTCTTTAAAACAGGAATCTTCTTTAATACTGGCACAATACTTTTCCTTAACTGAGCACCTGAATATTACATGGAAATAATGAAAAATTTTAAGATAGTCAATATGGTGAATAAGTTAAAATTAAGTTATTCTAAATCCAATTCCAAAAAAAAGAAAACATCAGTCCTAAAACAAACCTCTTTAAAAAGAACAATATCATCAATTTGGGCCACAATCTTTTAAAGAAAACTTTTCTCTCAGCAATGCGGTATGAAACTTTATCTCCAGTCTAATAATTTCATGAGCTTCAAAAAACAGATCTTGTAATCGTCTGATTTCTTTTCTGAATGTATTTATCTTTCTTCATTCTTATTGAAGTTTTTGTTTCTAGTCCTTATCTTAAACACTGTTATTGTTATTAAATTTTAAGCCTTTTTAATTCTGTGAAGGCAAAAAGTGGAAACCTAATAAACACATGTATATGTAAAAATTAAAAAATAATAATTTCATGAGCTTTTTCAAAGGACTTTTAGTGAACTTAACTGACGTGCAAATTAGAATTCTAAAACTTCAATGCACTTTTATCATGGCCTGAAAAGACTGACATTTCAAGGCAGTACATGCTACCAAAGTGCATGAATATTACCTCCCAAAGAGACTTTCCATTACTCAACCATATTCCAGCTCACTATAAAAACTTCCACAAGAAACTCATCTAGAGGCTGGGCGCAGTGCCTCATGCCTGTAATCCTAGCATTCTGGGAGGCCGAGGAGGGCAGATCACCCGAGCTCATGGGTTTGAGACCAGCTTGAACCAAAGTGAGATCTTGTCTTTAAAAATAGCTGGGCATTGCGGCAGGTACCTATAATCCTAGCTACTTGGGAGGCTGAGGTAAGAGAATCACTTGAGCTCAAGAGTTTGAGGTTGCTATGAGCTGTGATGCCACAGTGCTTTACCCGGGCAACAAAGGGAGATTCTTTGTCTCAAAAAAAAAAAAAAAAAAAAAAAAATAGAAAGAAAGAAACTCATCTAGGATGACTTCCCTTGAGAAAGAGATCTAACTTGACTTAAAACAAGTAGAGTTTAATACAACACAGGGCCTTATAAATACCCTACCACTAAAAAGATTAACTATGAAGAATAACCTCTCACCAAGAAAGAAGTTTTCCCATTTCTTATCTATGCATTTTATCAATAGTACACTCAACTAAAGTCTATTAGACTTGACCCAAATGAGTTACTTTAAGAATTCAAATAAAGGTCGGTTAAAAATAAACCCAAGACAAGGTACAGTGGCTCACACCTGTAACCCTAGCAGTGTGGGAAGTCAAGGCAGATTGATTGCTTGAGCTCAGGAGTTCAAGACCAGCCAGAATAAGAGCAAGACCGTATCTCTACAAAAAATAGAAAACTTAGCAGAGCATAGTGGCACACTCCTATAGTCCCAGTTACTCGGGAGGCTGAGGCAGGAGGATGACTTGAGCCCAGGAGTTTGAGGCTGCAGTGAGCTATGATCACACCACTGTACTCTAGTCTGGGTAACAAAGACTTTGTTTTTAAAAATAAAAACCTAAACCCAAATAGAAACTCCATATGGTTTTTCTATTGATAGATAAGCTTCTTGGATTCAATTTCACTTTCTTTACAGTACATCAAACTATCTCCTTAATTTATGCCTTCTTCCTGTGGATACCAAAATAATATCCTATTATTATCTTTCAATATCTTCTTCAATCTTGTCCTACAAAGATTATTCATTAGATTGATTTTTCTTCAGAAATAACCTCATAGTACATTTTAATATTGGTAAACAATGAGTTAACATTTATTTATGACTAACCACTCTTTACTTCATATGTCCCATGGAGGATTAGTAAAAAAATCACTAATATTGACACTGTTATGCTTCATTGTTAATTTTAAACAAGCGTTTCTTTCACAAATATACAGTACTAAATAAAGCAATGACTCTAGAACACGTATTTTCAGAAGTTATCTGCCACTTCCAAGTAAAAATGCAGTACCTTGACAAGGATAGCTATCAAAGTTCTGAATTAAACTCAATCCCCTCTGAAATCATCTACTGGGGACCATTTTCCCTTTAAAGTCACTATTAAAATGGTGATTCTTCCAGATGAATAAAAGGTAATACTATGGTTATAATGTTCCCTTCATAGCAGCTGTTGTCATATATTTTCATTTTTAATCCCTATGCTTACATAATTTTCTTATGAGGGACAGTATCACTTGGATTTTTTTTGTTTTTACTTAGGGAACATCAGAACAAACATCATGTTACCATCAAACTCATACTTACCTGAATAATTGTAGCCAGTATATTTACATAATTACTTTCAGTCTGATAGAGCTCCTTTGCAACTTGCCACCTAGCTGACTGCTTTGAAGGAACTGGAGTGGAATTTTTAGAAGACTTAGTACAAGACTTTGGGGTTTCTGAAAGGTAAAAAGGAGAAGAGACTTAATGGAAGCCACATATACACACCAAATGTTGTAAAGACTTACCAGGATAAAAGAATGAGAAAGAAGACAACCTAACCTTATAAACATACCACCACAATATACATTCCCATTAAAATAAAATTTCTTCAGAGGGTAAGGTTAAAAAAAAAAAAGGTCCAAAATATCAGTGATTCAAAACAAACAAACAAAAAATAACAATCAATGACTTGAAATTAATAGGCCTTCTACTAAATATATGGCCTATACTCTTCAAAAATATCAAGGTCATTAAAAGCAAAAAAAGACTAAGGAACTGTTTCAGATTAGAAGGAGACTAGGAATTTCCGAGATGATACAACAATGCGTGATACTGGCTTGGATCCCAGACCAAAAAAAAAAAAAGAACTTTTGTCTTTTACAAAAAACTACATGAGGACATTAGTGGGACAAATGGTGAAATGCGCTTTATATAGAATAGTTCATAGTATTAATATGAACTTCCTCACTATAGTCATTGGAATGTAGTTAGAGACAATGCACACCACATCTGCAACTTACTCTCAAACAATACAGATAGAAAAATTCATTTATGTGTAAGTTTGGAAAAAGAGATTTTGAGTGAATGAATGCTAAAGTAAACATGGTGCAATATTTCCACTTAGGAAATCTCGGCAGAAGGTAAAGGAATCTTGGTAAAGCCAAAACAATAAAATTAAAAAAAATAAAAATAAAAAAAAGGAACTTGTAAAAATACTTAAGTTTAAAAGGAAAGAAAAAAAATTATGATTACAACAGAAAACTTTTCATATATATGTATATATACATGCACAGAAAGCCCCCCTCAAAAACCAAAATTAACTGAAAAGTCTGTTAGTTCAGATTATCTTAGCATAATATAAAACATCCAGTCCAACCCAGAGTGGAAAATGGATACATTAGTATATTTTACATGTACTTTATGAAAGAAAAAAAAGTTAATTTACAAAAGCTTTTGATTTTTACATTTTCTTACTATCAGTATGGTTACAGTACTTTAACATTATATAGAAAATCTCCTAATTGCAAGCTTTTCAATAGGAAAAGGAAAAGAGGAATGTATGACATGAAAAAAACACGATCAATATTTGCAGCATATCAATTTCACTTAATGATAAATAATTTGAAACATTTTTATATTAAAACAATAGTGTACCACAGTATTTTGGGTGGTTTTTTAACAATTACAGACTTGAAAGAAATTTCCACTTACTGTACACAGAAGCCCCTGCCATTATAGAATACATAATACCCTTCAGTAGGAAAAATTAAGATGCACTGAGCTAACTTATATTCAATGTAGGCCATGATCTAGAAACTGAGGATTCTATTGAGTCCGTAATATATTAGTATAGTTATCACGTCTGTTTTCTTCAGTGGTTATTTTCTTCTCCTATCTCCTAAAATGCATGTTCAAGCTTCAGTCCTTCATGGTCAGTTTTTATCATGCCATGCCCTTACCCATTACGATTATGGAAACCAGCATATTCTCAGATCAATACTATATAGTCAGTGTCCCCATCCCCAGGACCTGGGTCAACTTTTCTAAATGGCTGTGTACATTTCTACCTTAACATAACCTGGATTTCTGTAATGCTATCCTATCTTCCCCCAAAATATAAACTTCCAATTTACACCAATGCAACATTTCTTTCATTTAAATTAATGCTTTGCCTTCATCTCCTCTTACTCCAAACTATTTCCCCATTGCTTCTTCCCTGGTTCACTTCCTTATCTAAAGGCCAACTATAGCAGACTATGTCCTGGCCTGGCTGCTTTCAAACTGCCTTCCTTCTAATCATTCTTCAAAACAAACCCCCAATAAAAATTCAATCAATTACTCTGCTACTCAAAGAGCTCCTAAACCCCACTCAATCGGATATCCAAGTTGTCTGGTATCAGCTTGTAACCTTTCCTATTTAACTCTTAACTTCTCTACTCTGAGCAATCAGACCTGTCCATCATTTCCTAAAAACTCAATTTGTATGCTATGGTCTGTATACTTGCTTCTCTTTATATTTTCAAAATCATCTCAGTTTTCTGGGCCAACTTTAAGTTCACTTTCAATTCTTCCCATGAACATTTAGGGAGGAACACTATATTCTCAGACTGGTCTGAGAATAAAGAGAATAAAATAGACAAAGTTCATGTTCTCTTAAAGGTTATATTCTGGTGAAGCAAATCAACTAATTATTAAACAAAAATACAACTTATAATAACAATAACTACGACTGAAGAAAACAACAGGTAATGGCAGACGAGGAAGGAGGAGAAGAGGAAGTTAACTTTACAGAAAACCCAGTAAGATTTCTGTGAAGAAGAGCGAGCAAGCACAAAGGTCCTGAGGTATAGATGTACTAAATACTAGAAACACGTGAAGAAAAACAGAGACAGCATAACGGACACTTACAGAACATAAGTATTATTAGAGAGTGTACGACCACACAAGTGGAGGTAGACAAGTGCAGGGTTGCACAGGGATTTAAATGTCACAGTGACACAAAGCACGCTGAATGACCTGAAAGCAAAGAGAGTGGTGTCATCTAACTTAAATGCTGCATGCAGAGGCAGAAACTAAAACGGAGAGACCACATTTGGGAGACTACTACAAATCACTTAGAAGCAATCATTTTTATAAAAAAGACTTACTTTTTAAAAAAGGTTGGCAAGGGGAGGGGGGAGGATGGGTGGAGGGAGGGTGATTGGTGGGATCACACTTACGGTGCATCTTACAAGGGTATAAGTGAAAATTACTAAATGTAGAATATAAATGTCTTCATATAGTGATTAACAGGCCATGAAGGCTATGTTAAATAGTTCAATGAAAATATTTCAGATTGTATATGAAGTCAGCCTATTGTGCCCCATGATTGCACCAATGTACACAATTATGATTTAATAAAAATTAAAAAAAAAAAAAAAAGGTTGGCAAATGAACAGAGGAGTTGGGAATAGTAGAAAGAATCTAGAATTCTAATGTGGTTATGCTAATTTTAAATGTCTGTTAGACACGGACAAGGAGGTATCAAGTAGACAGTTGGACAGGAAAGAAAAAAATTGGGGGAGTCATCAGTACACAAATGCTTTGTAAAACTGCAGAATTAGAATCAACAGATCATTTTTAGGGAGAACACAACAGAGAAGGAACAATGACTCAGGAGGAACACGTAAGAGTTGAAGAGAGAAGGTAGGCAGGCACAGGAGAATGAACAGTAAGCAATGTCAAAAAGCCGAGGGAAAACGTGCTCAGTGTTATGCACGTTAACAGCTAAAAACTTCTATCTTCACAGAATGAGCAATTTTGATAGCAGAGACTGCTGCTCAGTAGGATGGGCTAAAAGGACAATGAGAATCAAGTAAAGCAGAGGATGAGTCAAGGTCAATTCTTTAAAATATGCTGATATGAAAAAGAAAAAAAGTGGGACAGTAAGCAGAGTGTCAGGGGAAATTCTGAATTTTTATTTCTTAAATCTAGAAGATATATTTGTTTGCAGACAAAAAAAAAAGAGAGGGCAATATTGATAATCAACAGAGAAAGTACTTATAGAACCCTTCTGGTATCAGTTTAGCACAAAGTTAGCTTGCCCTTCTCTGACTTTGTTCTATTTTCTCTATAAGTCATGTGACAGCTGTGATTTTTGTTTAGCTAGCACTAAAAATTTACTTTTTGAGCCAGGTGTGGTGGCTAATACCTACAATCCTAACACTTTGGGAGGCAGAGGCAGAAAGACTGTTTCAGACCAGGAGTTCAAGGCTAGCGCGGGAAACATAGCAAGACTCTGTCTCTACAAAAACTAAAAAAATTAGCGGCTCCTGTGGCTCAAGGAGTAGGGCGCCGGCCCCATATACCAAAGGTGGTGGGTTCAAACCTGGCCTGGCTGAAAACTGCAAAAAAAAACTAAAAAAATTAGGCAGGTGCAATGGCACACACCCGTAGCCCCAACTATTTCTGAGGCTGAGGCAAGAAGATCACTTGAGCCTAGGAGTTTGAGGCTGCAATGAGCTATGATGACACCACTGCACTCCAGCCAGGGCAACAGAATGAGAATCTGCTCTTTGAACAGCTCCATCACTCTAGCTATATGACCCTGGACACTTCTTACTTAACTTCTCTGTACCTTGGTTTAGTTATCTGCAAAATAGGGATAAAAAAACCTACTATAAATACACGAAATATATAAGGTACTTAGCATGTAGTAAGTAATCATTAAATTGATGTATTATGCTTATTTTCATGTGTCTTTTTTCCTTAGCTAGAACAAGGTAAAGGTAAAGCCTTTCACATTCATTATAGTAGAGATATATCTATATTCTAACAACTATTCCATCTCACTAAATTTTAAAGATCAATATTTTAAAATGTGAATTACCTCCATAGTTAATGCTAGATTCTGGTGTATAGGAGATATCTAGGAGTGACCCTATAGAAAGGGAATGTTCAGCAGACGGGCGCTTACGGGGAGGGAAGGGTGACAGATCTGTCTCTCTGGAAAGCTGAGCAAGCGTCTCTTTTAAGCGACGTCTTTTGCGAGTGCTGTTTGGGGTATTTAGAGAAAGCAGTGACACTGACTTCTTGAGCTCAGGAGTATTAGCCTGTAATTAAAAGCACAAAAGCTCAATTTTACTTCCATGGTTCTTTACTAAAACAGGAACAAGAAAAAAATACATTTACAAGTCTGACAAAATCTAGATTTTGCACAATAATTTTACCCAGGCAATTCAGAAGCCACACAAAATGTAACAGTCAAGAGACCACAGTAATTGTCTAACCCCAAGCACTTTGCTTTTTCTTCATAGCACAACATTACATTTCCATCTGTAAACGTGTTTACTATCTTCCTCCTCCTTTTTTGTTGTTACTGTTGCAATTTTTGGCCGGTGCCGGGTTTGAACCTGCCACCTCTGGTATATGGGGCCAGCACCCTGGTCCTTGAGCCACAGGCACCGCTCCAATCTACCTCCTTCTTTAGGCTACAAGCTCCACCAGGACAGGGACCACTCATATTCTGTTCACTGTGTCCCTGGCATTTAGTAGTGCCTGGACACAGTACTCTCCAGTATTTGCTAAGTAACACTTGATTTTTGAGAGTTCTCTCCCCAAAACCTAAAATATGCTTATTAAACTTTATGTTAAGAATTTTACACTTTGGCTGGGTTTGAGCCACTTTGGCTCACTCCATTCTGGGAGTCCAAGGTGGGAGAACCACTTGAGCTAAGGAGTTCCAGACCAGCCTGAGTAAGAGCAAGACCCCATCTATACTGAAAATAGAATAATTAACCAGGAGCTATGGCAGGTGCCTGTGGTCCCAGCTACCCATGAGGCTGAAGCAGGAGGACTGCTTGAACCCAGGATCTGAGGTTGCTGTGAGTTAGGCTGACAAACAGCTCTCTAGTCCGGGCAATGGAGTGTGACTCTCGTCTCACAAAAAAAATTTTTTTTTTTTTTTACATTTAGAAGAATCTAAAGAGAGCATAATATGGTCCTATTTAGATTTTATAGAAACAATAAATCATCATCTTCAATATTCCATTCAAAATTATTAAATTGCAAACTGAAGTAAACTTCTTAAAGCCTGCTTCTATACCTTGAGGCCACTTTGTTAAGTGATAACACTCTTCACTAAGTGCCATCATAACTGCTGGATTTTCCCTGCCTCGTTCTACTATTTAAGTCATCTTTTTAATGACAGTCTTTCCTATTCTTTGACGGCTCCCAATACTTCTAGGATTAATATCCAAACTCATTAACACATGAAAAACTTCTTGATTACACCTATTTATTAAGTTTTATCTGTTGTCCTTCTTTCCCGTACTTTTTAAAAGCTGCATTAAATTACTTAATATTTTAATATATTTTCAAGCTTTCATGCCCCCTCTCATCTGCTGTTCTAACTGGATTATCTTTACCTAGTCTAGCAAGTTGGCTCAACATTTATTTGCTTTTTCCAATCCTGAATGAGCATCTGAGAAAGAGTGAGGCTACCTAGAATACATCACTCAATCGTAGCATTGTTCCACATTGTAACTTTGCAAATCTATCTTTCCATTCAGGTTCTAAGTTTCTGAAGACAGAGATGTTATTCTTTATAATGCTATCACCAAGAATTAGTACAGAACAACATACATTAGTTCACAATAATATACATTACATTGAATAGTTCCACTTTAAATCTACATACTTTTAGTCAACATCCAATTGTTTAATTATTTGAAACTCCTAAACATCAAGTAAAAGATGATATGTATATTAATTATATTATGCTCTTGTTTCTGTACAATCAAGTTCACAGAATAAATGACTAAGGGACAAAAACCATACCTTTTCATATAAATACATAGTTTCTCCGGCTCGGGCATCCATTTGAATGCTTCCCCAAAACCACTAGGTAAGAGAAAAAACATTTAAATTAGTAGTTTAAATTTATCTCATCAGAGAAGTCATATTTTAAAAAACCAATTTCATTCAAGAATTACTTACCTCTTGCTTGACAACATAAAGTTTCTTAGAAGGTTCAAAGGGAAGTTCTTTTACTATATTCTCTTCAACTATAAGGTGAGTGCATCTTTCATCTCCAACTGGTAAGTAGTTACCTCCTGAAGAGGAATGCAAACAATAAGGATGCCAGGCTACTTAGCAAACTCCAATTTTTAAAGGGGCATACTCACTAGAAAGTGTTAAGCAACAATAAAACATATACACAAAACTTTTAAATATGTCAAGTTTTACCTTGCATTTTTGTCATTTCTTCCATATTGCTTTTCTCTTCATCTGAAAATCCAAGGAAACTTAAAACACAATCTTGAAATGGAGGAACTTTAAATTCATTTCTAAAGTCATCATTGGCTGCACAGAAATCCCTGAAAACAAAATATACTCTTCTAGAACAAACTTAACTTAAATTCAAAAGCTAGGCATATCAATTTAAAAATGTGCAGTAATTTTCAAGGTCTTTCTTATTCAAAGTATTCTACATCTGATCCCGAAATGTTCAGAAGACCTTCAGTTTAAAAAAAAAAAAAAAAGGCTCGGCGCCTGTGGCTCAGCAAGCTAAGGCGCCAGCCACGTACACCTGAGCTGGTGGGTTCGAATCCAGCCCGGGCCCACCAAACAACAATGACGGCTGCAACCAAAAAATGGCCAGGCATTCTGGTGGGCGCCTGCAGGCCCAGCTACTTGGGAGGTGGAGGCAGGAGACTCACTTGAGTTCAGGAATTGGAGGTTGCTGTGAGCTGTGATGCCACAGCACTCTATCCAGGGTGACAGCTTGAGGCTCTGTCTCAAAAAAAAAAAAAAAAAAAAAAATACTGGGATGCATCTTCAGTCCACCTAGAAGTAACTTCTGAAAAAAATGTGAGCACAGATAACCTATAGAAGAGATTCAAATCCTTGTTCTATATCTGAAATTTT
>CAUYRH010046226.1:0-16691 GCA_963574655.1 Perodicticus potto
ACAATCAGAAACATTTTGATCATACTGTGAGAGATAGCCCTCATAGCATTTTCTTAATCACTATATAAAGACATTGATACTCTACATTTAATAAGTTTCACCAGTACCCTACTAAGATGCACCGTAGGTATGATCCCACCAATTGAATTTTCCATACATGCCAAGAGATTCTACATGTAATTTTTTAAAGCTTCTGATGGTTCACCTAAGAGTCCCTCATTCCTCACATGGGTGCAGCACCCAGAAAACTGGCTTTGATTGTGTTATAAAATCACAACAGGACCCTGGCCCTTCACAGCAAGGAATGTGATTGGAGTTTTCCACTTTGGACTTATGTCCACTTTGGTAGTCAGTTGTCACCCCTGCTGTTGACCTGCCACCTGCTTGAGTTCATGATGAAGACAGGAGTCTACAATGCTTTCAGTAGGATTTATTTGGCCATCTAAGGATAATCAACTTGGAGATTACATTTCATGAGCATTGTTCCATGTCATGGTAGACATATTAAATATTCTCTTATATCTGAAGAGATGCAAAGAAAAGTTACAAAGAGAAATATTTAATGTTTTTCTAAATGCCATAATATAATAATCATTGATGTGAACTTGGGTAAGTTTGCCCTGACTAGCCAATCTTCTTGTCTGCCAGCTGGAAATGCTGTCTCCAGCTGTATTCTTTCCAGAGACAACAGTTCAAGTTTTATGTATTTTCTCAGACTCATTTTAAAGCCATTTTCAAAATGTTTTCAAATGGTTTAGTTTTGAAGACTTTTGCATCTGTAATATATTTCTTAAATATTTTTCTCCAATTAGGCTCTTTGAAAAAGAAATGAATGAAAAGTTCCATTTCAGCTTTTCTAAAAGTTTGACTGTTTCAGATAACCCCTTCAACCTCTGTGAGCTGCATTTATAAGAGGTTTGACAGCCTGACCTATTTAGAACATTGTCTTCAAACCAGGGAATTAGAGAAGTCTCATGTTAGAGGTGGAAATTCTCAATTAAATTGGAGGCAAATAAAGCTTCCTAACCTTGTCTAAAAAATCATTTACAAACAGGAACTATGCCTTATAGGGTTTTGTACTGATGACTTACCATAGAATGTAATGCATAGTGAAAACTAGATTGGTATTTGACATAGATAAACATCGATCGAATTACCAGATTTTGAGCAGTGTTTTCTCTTGGAATTTTAGGTTAGAACGTAAAATAATATTGCTTCAATTCTTCTAATTTATAATCTTTTATCATTATATGTATTATACACTTATTTTGTCAAGTAAGGTGAACATCTCCAACGATGTTTTTGAATTTGTCTTTTTTCCATTAGTTTTATCAGTTTTGCTTCATGTACTTTGGGTTTTTTTCTCCTTTTTTATTTTGAACTAATATGAGGGTACATACAATTAGGTTATATTGTTTGCAATTTTTTTTTTTTTTTTTTTTCTTTCTGTTTTTGTTTTTATTTTGAGACAGAGTCTCACTTTATCACCGTTGGTGTAGTGTCACAGCTCACAGCAACCTTCAACTCCTGGGCTTAGGCAATTATCTTGCCTCAGCCTCCCGAGTAGCTGGGACTACAGGCGCCCACCTCAACGCCCGGCTATTTTTAAAGATGGGGTCTCACTCTGTCTCAGGCTAGTCCCTAACTCATGAGCTCAGGCAATCCTCCTGCCTTGACCTCCCAGAGTGCTAGGATTATAGGCATGAGCTACCCCACCTGGCCCTCATTGTTTGCCTTTATAAGGTAAAGTCCAAGTGTTGCCATTGAATCTTTCACCCAGGAAGTGTGCCCATATACCCCTACTTGGTACCCATTAGGTGGGAACTTACCAAATTCCCTCCCTCCTCCCTCCTTGAATTTAAGTGTGGTTTTCTCTCATGTGAACTTACAGTTGTTTATCTACTAGTTTCAACACAGTATTGACTACACGCAATGCTTGCTTTTCTATTTTTGAGATGCTTTACTTAGGAGAATGTTCTCCACATCTATCCAGGTGAATAGAAAAGATGCAAAATCTCCACCTTTTTATGGCTGAATAGTATTCCATGGTATACATATACCACAGTTTATTAATTCTTTCATGAGTTGATGGGCACTTGGGTTGTTTGCACATCTTTGTGATTATGGATGCTTCATTTATTTTTGAAACTATAATTAGATATGTACATATTTAGAAACATTATATCTTCTTGTTGACTGACCCTTTTATCGTTATGAAATCAACCTCTTTATCTCTGGTATTAGCTTAAAGTCTACTTTGCCTCATATTAATGTAGCCACACCAAACTTCTTATGCTTAATGTTTACATAGTATATACTGTATTTTCCCCATCCTTTAAGTTTTAACCTACCTGTATCTTTATATTTATAGGACATATTAGTAAATGGCTTAAGTTAGGTGTTGCTTTTTTTTAATTTTTATTAAATCATAATTGTGTACATTAGTACAATCATGGGACACAATGTGCTGACTTCGTATACAATCTGAAATATTTTCATCAAACTGTTTAACATAGGCTTCATGGCATTTTCTTAATCACTATATGTAGACATTGGTATTCTGCATTTAGTAAGTTTCACCTGTACCCTTCTAAGATGCACCGTAGCTGTGATCCCACCAATCGCCCTCCCTCCACTCATCCTCCTCCCTCTCCTCCCCTCCCTTGCCCTTTTCCCCATATTCTTGTGCTATAATTGGGTTTTAGCCTTCATATGAAAGCTATAAATTGGCTTCATATTAGGGCTGAGTCCATTGGATACTTTTTCTTCCATTCTTGAGATACTTTGCAAAGAAGAATATGTTCCAGCTCCATCAGGTTTTGCTTTTTTATTCACTCTGAAAATTTCTGCCTTTTAGTTGGAGTGTTTTGTCCTTTTATATTTAATGTAATTATTGGTGTGGTTTGATTTAAGGCTACCATCTTGTTATTGTATTCTTGTCTCATCTTTTCATTGGCACTTTGTTTCATAATTGCCTTTGCATTCCAGGCTAGCTCAATAATAGAGATTCATTTGGGGAAGAAAAGAAAGTATCTCACTGTTATTTCTGTGTTATTAATTTAACTAGAGAGAGGGAACTTTTTCACAAAACTGGAATTCAGTGCTTCCTAGACTTCAATGTGCATATGATTTACCTTTGGATCCTGTTAAAAGATCCTGAGATTGTGACTCAGGAGTTCTGAAATGGGGCCTGAGATTTTGCATTTCTAACAAGTTTCTGGGTGATGCTGATGCTGCTGGCCCAATGCTCTAAATTTGTAGTCAACTTTAATATTCTCACTGCCCAACCATTATAGCTTCCTCCTGTGTCTTAGCAGATCTTTGAGAGAGAATCAGTTAAACCAGTTTTTCAGAACTCTTCACATAAGTAAGGAGATTTATTTTAAAGTAACTTTGAACATGAAATAAAAATAAAAGAGGGGTAAACACAAAGTAGAAAGATATCCTAGTAAGAATGGGTCAAAGGTATATGAGACTCAAATAAAGAAAGAAAACATATCTATTTTGTATGGAATTCAGAAGTCAAGTAAATAAAATATTATAAGTTGTTTTGTAAAGATCTATTCATTTTTTACTTGGTATGAACTCTGGATGAAATCTTCTCACCAGGATATCTAGAAATATCCTCGACTTAAGATGTTTTGTTTCCTACTGAATTTGGTTGCCTGCTCAATAATGTAAAACCTAAACAGACAATGGTGCCCTTAATCTTCTTAATCCAAGAATCTGTCTCACTTCTGTCTCCCAATTTTGGAATCTCTTTCAGTAAAGTTCTCAGATTGCTAAAGATGAGAGTACGTAGCCTTTAAAAATTGTTACATCCACACTGAAAGAAGGGATGAACTCTTCTCTAGCCTCTGCTATTGATGTTTTTAGATGCCCAGTTTCACAGATACTGTCTAGTGCATTGGTAACCATCAATCATTTCCTAGGTAGATTCAAGCTTCTGAATTATGGAAGTGCATTCATAAACAATGGAAGAAACTAGTGAAGTCTATTAATCCCAGAGGGAGGGACAGCCACTTAACAAAAAAGTAACCAAAATGATAGAAGAATTGATGTATTTTTTTCATTCACCCTTATACTGCTGAGGCTGCTTGTGCCCATATCTTCTTTATCAAATGGCAGGTAGAAAAGGAAAATTATTAGAAGTAAAAGCTTCTTCCTACCTATGTTTTTACTGCTGCTATTCCTCCTACTTATCTTTTATTCTTTCAGAGTTTGTTTCAGCATAATTATTTGATTAGGTTCTATGCTATTACTCATTTTAATAGACCCAATAGCTAGTACAGTACCATGACACAATGGATGTTCAATAATATTTGATAAATGAATTAATAAGTATATTACATGTATGGTAATTTATTATTTAAACCTTTTTTCACCTTTTCCTGACTCACTGAGAAAATTGAAAAAATGCACATTGACATTTAAACACTTATGTATACTATAAAACTGGAATGAATAATCTATTTGGTTTTTATTCAGAGTAAGGGATAAAGATGCATTACTTTTTGTTAATTTTCTGAATACCAAGACCAGTGAAATAATTTCTCATATTTACAAAAATCTCTTAAATATTTGCCACACAAAGTGGTTGATCAACCATAAATACCTTTTCTAATTTAAAAATCAAAATCAAATCTTACTTATCTAACCTCAGAACTTTTGGTAATCTGAAGCCATTATTATTTGTGGTAGACACAGTGATGTGCCAGCCTGACTACCTTCTATAAAGGGCTTTTTGCCTCATCTGCTAATAGTATTGTTGGCAGGCAACCTTCAGCTGTCAGACCCTTCCTTGTTGCCTCAGCTACAAAGAGCCATCTGGCCTAATGTCACATCCCTTACCTGATAACCCACATCTAATGACCAATTGATGCAAGGGTAAAATGACCTTGCCATCTTGATTCTACTTGGAACAACTCTGAAAGGGCATTCTATTATCAAAGTTCTCTCTAGGGTCAGCCATGGCTATTGTTGGGCCCGTCTTGTATCTCAACTCCTCCCTCTCTCTAAGCCTTGCTTCCTTCTCCTAATGCCCCAAGAGCACTCCCTAATAAATAGTTCGCATGTTAAACTTCATCTCAAAGCCTACTTCTTGGGGAGCTCAACCTATGATAACATTATTTCCATGTAATTTTTACACAAAATAAAGAAAATGTTTATAAGTATCCAATGAGGACAAATTGCTACATTTTGTGGTATCTACTCTTTTTTTTTTTAATTAAATCATAGCTGTGTACATTAATGTAATTATGGGGTAAAATGTGCTGGTTTTATATACAATTTGAAATACTTGCATCAAACTGGTTAACATACCCTTCACCGCATTTTCTTAGTTATTATGTTAAGACATTTATATTCTACACTTAGTAGATTTAACATGTACCCTTGTAAAATTCAGGGGGAGGATAGGTGGAGGGAGGGTGATTGGTGGAACCACACCTATGGTATCTAATCTTTGAAAGGACACTTGTGCTAGGTCAGAACTGCTTGACAAAAATCCATGTTGTCAAGGTTACTGCTTCTTGATACTTTCTTTTTGATTTTATCCTTGTGTTTATGGTGCAGGGGAGTGGGCTGGTAGTTATATTGCCATGGTGATTCCCCTGCAGTGAAAAAGAACATCATTTGAGGTTTTTTCCTTCTACAATGGAGTTAGAGTTGGTGAAGTAGTTACCGAGTTGACTTTCCTCCAATCATGCTGACATGGGCTAAGATCTGAAACTATCTCTTCATCCCTAGAGAAACCATGTAACTTCCAGAAACATGTGGCTTTGGAAGACTAACCTTAGAAATTCTCTCTGGATTGTTAAATCACCCTCTCACCAGTCCTTCTGGGTCTTTTCCCTCATTACTTTGTAGTCTTCCTTACGAAATTTATTTTTGTATCTGTTTATATGATGTGCTGATAATTTCATGCAGAAAAGACCAGAGATAGGTCTCCATGGTGAGAGTTCTTTGGTTGATCCTTGCATAGTTAATAAATCCACAACTTAATTTTATTTCTTGTCTTAAAATTGCCACTCTCCTTGTCTTTAATGAGGTGTGAGAGAAGCCATTAGGGCTCATACAACAACTTGTGAAATAGGTAGTGCCAAGCTTTATCAGAGGCTCAATCTCTCTTTTTCCATTCTTTTTTTTCCTTCTTTAGGAACCCAAAGTCCTCACATGTTTTGTGCTCTGTCTCCTCCCCATTCCTTTATTATAAAACTGAGACTAAAGTATAAACAAATAATAAAAACAGTATATCAACTCCTCCAGGGGATGGATTTTTACATAGAAACAAAGTAATGAGTCTCCAATTATGGAATTTTACACATTGAAAAAATATGTGAAGAAAAAAGTATGGGAAGAACAGAAAGAGGCTAGGGAAGATCTAAGCATTAATTCCTCAGTGCTTCCTTTTCCCCATCTGTAAAAGAACTAGTAGTATTATCTACTCTTGAAGGTTATTGTGTGGACTAAATGGGAAGGACATGTATAGTGCTTAGAACAGTGTTGGAGTTATCTATTGCTTTTGTTTGAGACAGGGTACAGAAGCATCATCATAGCTCACTGCAACCTCAAACTACTAGACGTAAGCAATCCTCCCACCTCAGTCTCCTGAGTAGCTGGGACTACAAGCTCGCACCACTACGATCAGCTGATTTTTCTATCTTTTGTAAATATGGGGTTTTACTATGTTGCTCAGGCTGGCATCAAACTCCTGGGCTCAAGTGATCTTCCCACCTCAATCTCCCATGACTCACCACACCTGGCATATTGCTATTTTTATATTAATCTTAATTTTTACTCATAAAGACAAATTAAGACAAATTTCCTTCTGTGTCTTTAACCTGAAGTATTAAATCAACAAAAGTCTGTTTTTCTATTTATGTGGAAGTTACAAAGCCTTGCCATTCAAATAGTGGTCCTTGGACCAGAAGCATCATTCATAGCCAGGAGCTTGTTAGAAGTGCAGAATCTCAAGCTCCACTCTAGACCTACTAAGGCAGAAGTAGGTATTTTGGAAAGATTCCCAGGTAATTTCCATACACATTCAAGTTTGAGAAGCCTTTCAGTAGGTATAGTGGTTCAAAATAGGGGTCTTGAAATACAGGAGACCCTAGTTCCAGTTTACTACTTGTGAAACCTTCATTGGGGCAATTTACTTAACCTTGCTGAGTCTCAGGTCCATAATGTATAAAATGTGAGATAATCATATCTATTTAGTAGGGATTTTGTGAGGATTAAAATGTGAAAATATTTTACACACTTATTGATATGTCCACTGAGCAAATAAAAGTGCTAGATTAATTGTGGCTATAACTATACTCAAAACCATCTCTGGGCTTTTGAAATAAGCAATTTCAAGCTCCCAAGGGCAAAGAACTTGACCTACTTCAATGCAGGATTATTCATACATTTATATGATTTTAAAGATATACAGAGAAAAAATGGTTAAGTCTATTTTGTATTGGAAAGGATTTTCCTCTGTGCCTCTCTGAGGTCCCACTGCTCTGCTGGGTAAGATTCATTCATAGTACACACAGAGGTGACCAGTTGGCTATGGCATGTGGAAGAGGTAACATCAGGTCTAGCCAAGCATTTGAGTCTTTTAGACATCATTCTTCCTAACAGTGAGATGACCAGCTTTGTTTAGGTCTGTGAATCTGAATGTAGTCCTCACAGAAACTGTTTGAAGACTGAACTCTAAAGTTGTTGAACTTGGATTGGCAACCACAAGCTCTACATCTCAAACTCACTTCACATTAATCTCATGGTTAAGAGCAGGGACTCAGGAGCCATGTCATGAGAGTTAAAATTTCATCATTTGTGAAATAGGGATCATTATAGCTCCTCCCTCTAATGGTGGTTAGGAGAATGGAATGAGATAATCCTTGTAAAGAACTTGGCACAGCACCTGACTCATAGTGAGCATTCAGTAAATGGTGGGACTGCAAGATAGTACAACTTCTATGGAAAATAGTATGGAGATACCTCAAAGAAATAAAAGCAGACCTACCATTTGATCCATCAATCCCACTACTAGGTATTTAACCAAAGGGAGAGAAAAAACACATTTTATAAAAAAGACACTCACACTTGAATATTTATAGCAGCAGAATTCATATTCACAATGATGTGGAAACAACCCAAGTGCCCATCAATACATGAGTAGATTAATAAAATGTAGTATATGTTTACCATGGAGTACTAGTCAGCCATAAAAAATATGGTGATCTAGTATCTTTTGTATCAATCTGGATGGAACTAGAGACTATTCTTCTAAGTGAAGTATCACAAGATAGAAAAACAAAAACCACATGTACTCAATACCAAATTGGAACTAGTCAGTCAACACTTATGTGCACATGTGGAAGTATAACTCAATGGGAATCAAATAGGCGGGGGGACAGGGAGTTGGGTTAATTCACACCTTATGAGTACAGTATACACATTCTGGGTTAAAAGCACACATAACCTTGACCTGAAATGTACAAAAGCAAGTCATGTAACCAAAACACGTGTAGCTCTATAATATTCTGTAATGAAAAAAATTATAAAACATGTTAAAAGTAAGCTGTTATTGTTGTAATATTATACTTGTCACATCTGTTTTCCCTAGGATTTTGTATTTGGCATTTCTGACTCCAGCCTATTTTCTTGGCCTCATCACTGATTTGAGGGCTCTATTCAGCCTCTAACTAAATCTATCACAAGTTTGTTTGGAAGAATTAGAGTTATTATCATGACACACCAAAAGAAAGGTGAAATGACTTAGTAGATTTCCATATAAGGTCACTTCCTAGATGACTGAGTATTGGAAGAATGAATTTCAGTGTTGTTGACATGTACCCAGGCTCTGAGAGACTCTCAGCCATTTTCAGGCTTTTAATGAGTTCCCCAAGGAGAAACAGAAGATATCATCCCAGCAAATCTTTTCCCTATACCTGAATTATTTGTCATTCAGTCACTAGTGCTCTGGAGACTAACACATTGGTACCCTTTGCTGAAAAGTACTGAAAGGATAAACTTAAACAAATTCTTTATCAACCATTTCTGGCAATGCAGAACAATTTGGAAATAGAATGGAGTGGACACATGGAAACTTGGAGTATGTACCCATGGAACATCCTAAAATAGAACATAATAAGGATTTGGGAGACTTCAGTAACCTGAACTAGTTAATAAATTGTGACCAATGACATCTCTTTGGATGAGCTTCCACAGCCTTTCTGAAAATTTACTTCATGTGTAATTAGTACTAAACATCAAAGGAACTTTATTAAACTTTGCCTGGAGGTCTAAATGTTTCCTTAAGATAGATATTTAGAAGTAGAATGCTTCAATCAAAGGGTAGAAATGTATTTTGGATTTTCAGTGCATTTGCCAAATTGTTTTCCAAAAGGATCCAAAGTACCCTCCCACGAGCAGTATATGAACACGCCCTTCTGAGAGCACCAGTGATTGCTCAGAGTGTTGTCTTTGGCCCTTCTTCTCTAATATTATAGTTAAAATTCTCATCTCATTATTTTACATGCTTTTATTTGATGCAGCTTATCATTTAACACATAAATATATTGATTATTTGTTGGAGTTTTTTTCTTTGTTTTTTGTCATTAACTAGAGCTTGTTTTATCCTACTAGACAGATTTATGTTATATTTTTGATTAGAATCTTTATATATTAAAATAAATTAGTTCTTTGTTATATTTTGTCACCTTTTATTTTGCTGTTTATTTCAATCTATGGTGGATTTTTATTATCATGGTATAGAAATTTAGAATTTTTTAAGAGTCAAATTTATCTACCTTTCCTTTCTAATTTATTTTCACATTGCTTTTATTCTTATAATTCTGTCCCAATTCAGAGAGTAAGTGAATATTTACCCATATTTTCTCTTAACAAGCACAACCAGTTTCAGAAAGTATAAAAATAATTATTTCAAGGCCGAATATGGCCAAAATGATTTCCCTTTACTTATGATAACTAAACTATTCATAGAACATATGAATTTTAAGGCACTCATAAGTTGAATGTAAATATAATTATTTCAGGGCTTAAGTAAAATTATCTTTAAGAGGATTTTATAGAGTAGTTTAGAAAAAAGGATAAAAAATATATGTGAGAGAATAGTGACTATTATAAAAATGAAGCTGTAACTGGTCCTTTTACAGAACTTCTTTATTTCTGATTCATTGAAAGGAATAATTTTATATTATATTTTTGGTCATCCAATTAGCTTCATTTGCAACAAATATTTAATAAGTACTCATATATTCAGATACCATTGTATCGTGTCAATAACCTTGTCTAATACTAATTAACTTTTCAAAGGTCTTGCTTAGAAAACAACAGACATACTTTTAAATAAAAGAAACCACAATAGGAAATGTATTAAGTTTTGTCTTAAATGTCCATGTTTCTATTATAAATACTCATGCAGAAGAATGTATGAACTCTTATGTAAAATAAATACTTGAAAGGAAGAAAGGTAAGGCAAAAGGAGAAGTGGCAAGATGACAGATGAATTCATTAGTTCCTATAAAATTCTTTTTTAAATTTTTTTTATTGTTTGGGATTCATCAAGGGTACAAAGAATTTACACTGATTGCATTTGTTAGATAAAGTCCTTCTTATAATTGTGTTCCACCACCAAGAGGTGTGCCACACACCGTGCCCCTCCATACCTTTCCCTCTTACCCTCTCCCCAATTGCTCATTCCTCTACCCTACCTTGTATTAGTTCATCTGCTGCCTTCATATTAGAATTGAGTACACTGCATTCTTGCTTCTCCATTCTTGTGATGCTTTACTAAGAAGGATGTGCTCCACCTCCATCCAGGTTAATACAAAAGATGTAAAGTCTCCATTGTTTGTAGTGGCTGACTAGTATTCTGTGGTATATGACATATACCACAGCTTGTTAATCCATTCCAGGGTTGGTGGGCATTTAGGCTGTTTCCACATTTTGGCAATTGTAAATTGAGCTGTAATAAACAGTCTAGTGTAAATGTCCTTATGATAAAAGGAAGTTTTTTCTTCTGGGTAGATGCCTAGTAATAGCATTGCAGGATCAAATGGGAGGTCTAATTTGAGTTCTTTGAGGATTTTCCATATTTCCTTCCAAAAAGGTTGTATCAGATGTCAGGCCCACCAGCATTATAAAAGTGTTCCTTTCCCTCCACATCCACACCAGCAGTTTTGAGACTTTGTGATGTGGGCCATTCTTACTGGGGTTAGGTGATATCTCAGGGTAATTTTGATTTGCATTTCTCTGATGATTAGGGGCGATGAGCACTTTGTCATATGTTTTTTAGCCATTTGTCTGTCTTCTTTAGGGAAGGTTCTATTCATGTCTCCTGCCCATTGATATATGGGATTGTTGGGTCTTTTTTGTTGATTAATTTGAGTTCTGTATAGATCATAGCTATCATGCTTTTGTCTGATTCATAATATGCAAATATCGTTTCCCATTCTGAAGGTAGTCTGTTTGCCTTGGTTGTTGATTCCTTAGCTGTACAGAAAAAGTTGGTTTTTCGAAAACATAAATAAAATTGATAAAACTTTGGCCAGATTGAATAGAAACAGAAAAGTAAAATCTCTAACAACCTCAATCAGAATTGACAAAGGGGAAATTACAACTGATGCCACAGAAATACAAGAGATAATCTCTGAATACTACCAGAAACTCTATGCCCAGAAATTTGACAATGTGGAGGAAATGGATCAATACCTGGAATCATACCCTCTCCCTAGACTTAATCAAGAAAAAATAGATCTCTTGAAAAGACTGAATTCAAGAACTGAGATTGAGAATACAATAATAAAAAAAAAATCCCAGCAAAAAAAATGCCCTGGTCTAGATGGCTTTACACTAGAATTCCATCAAAGCTTCAAAGAAGACCTATATCCACACTACAGAAATTATTTCAAAAATTTGAGAAGTAAGGAATCTTCCCCAACACATTGTATGAAGCAAACATCACCCTGATACCAAACCCAGGAAAAGACCCAACTAAAATGGAGAATCTCAGACCAATTTCACTAATGAATATAGATGCAAAAATTCTCAACAAAATCCTAGCCAATAGACTAGAGCTTCTTTTTTTTTTTTTTTTTAGACTAGAGCTTCTTATCAAAAAAGTCATAGATTATGAAAAAGTAGTTTCATCCCAGGGATGCAAGGCTGGTTTAACATACGCAAGTCCATAAACGTAATTCACCATACCAACAGAAACAAAAACAAAGACCATATGATCTTCTGAATAGATGAAGAAAAAGCATTCAATAAAATCCAGCATCTTTTTCTAATTAGAACACTTAAGAATATAGGCATAGGTGGCACACTTCATAATCTGATTGAAGCCTTCTACAACAAACCCACAGCTACTATTATACTGAATGGAGTAAAACTAAAAGCTTTTCCAATTAGAACTGGAACCAGATAAGATTGTCCTCTGTTACCACTATTATTCAACATAGGGCTGGAAGTTCTAGCCAATAAAATCAGGCAAGAGAAGGAAATAAAGGGCATCCAAATGGGTGCAGAGGAGGTCAAACTCTTGCTCTTTGCCAGTGATATGATCTTATTCTTAGATAACTCCAAAGACTCAATCACAAGACTCCTGGAAGTGATAAAAAGATACAGCAATGTCTCAGGATATAAAATCAGTGTCTACAAATCAGTAGCCTTTTTATATGCCAATAATAGCCAAGATGAGAAGCTGATCAAGTACACAATTCCCTTCATGGTAGCTTCAAAAAAAAAAAAAAAGAGAGAGAAATATCTAGGAATATACATAACAAAAGAGGTGGAGGACCTCTACAAAAAAAATTATGAAACCCTAAGAAAAGAAATAGCACAGGATATTAACAAATGGAAGAAAAAAGCATGCTCATGGCTGGAAAGAATAGACATT
This sequence comes from Perodicticus potto, assembly GCA_963574655.1. NCBI lineage: Eukaryota > Metazoa > Chordata > Mammalia > Primates > Lorisidae > Perodicticus > Perodicticus potto. The sequence continues at coordinate 12,911 of CAUYRH010046226.1, forward strand.
GTGAAAATGTCTGTACTACCTAAAGCAATCTACAGATTCAATGAAATCCCCATTAAAATACCATCATCATACTTTCAATAATTGGAAAAAATGATTCTTCCTTTTACATGGAACCAGAAGAAACCCCATATAGCCAAGGCAACTCTTAGTAATAAAAACAAAGTCATGGTATCATCCTACAAGACTTTGGCTATACTACAAAGCCATAGTGATCAAAACAGGTTGGTATTGACACTAAAATAGACATTGACATTTGGCACTGAATAGAAAACCATGAGATGAAGCGAACATCTTACAGCCACCTGATCTTTGATAAACCAAACAAGAACATACACTGGGGAAAAGAATCCCTATTCGATAAGTGGTGCTGAGAAAACTGGATAACCACACATAAAAGACTGAAACTTTACCCACACCACTCACCACTTACAAAAATTGATTCTAGATAGATACAAGATTTAAATCTAAGACATGAAACAATAAAAATCCTAGAAGAAAGAGTGGGGAAAATACTTGAAGATATTGGCCTGGGGAAAGATTTTATGAAGAGTACTTCTGTGGCAATTGCAACAACAACAAAAATAAACAAATGGGACTTAATTAAACTGAAAAGCTTCTGTGCAGCTAAGGAATCAACAATCAAAGCAAACAGACAACCTTCAGAATAGGAAAAGATATTTGCATAGTATAAAGCAGCCTATGGAAATATTTCGCATGTTAAAGAAAATATCACAAAATCATTTAGAGCAATGATATTGAAGCAGAAGTATGAATCAGAATACATGGACCATTATCAAATAACCTATGCGCCAAGGCCTCATCCCTGGTGTGGTAGATGCATTGCCCAGATCCCCCCTCAGAGAAGAGCCTGCTGGTCAGCTACTGGAAATGCAGCCAGCAGAAAGCCTCTAGAAGTCAGCCCCTTCAGGTCTTCCTTAGCTTCAGAGATACCTTTGGCTCTAGGTCACACTATTCCAAGGACAGCAGGCATCCAGTGATTTTAAGGCATAAGTATAATGGCCATTTTGGTCCAACATGAGACACAAAAAGCATTACTTCAAACTTATCTGCTGTGTTGGCTGAGGTTTGTCTGGCCTGAGTTGTAGTTATACTTCTCTGTCCAATCCATTTCTTTGCCCATCCCTTCACAGGTATCAATCCTCAATAAACACCTTGCCCCCCAAACTCCATTTCAGTGTCTGATTCTGGTATTCCAATTTGAAACATCTGGAGAATCTCATTTCATAGGTCTGGGATGGGGGGGCAAGTTTGTACATTTTGAAAAGACTCCCTTAGGTGATTCAGTTATGAACCCCTTTTAAGAAATATCTGATTTAGGATGTTTCATAAATCCCAAAGATTATGTACAAACATATTATGATTATTATATAGATCTAAGGCATAAATTCTGAGAGATTTCATATGCAAAGATATTTAGATTCTGAAACCATTGAAAATTCTTGATGGTATCCAGCCTGTAGAACTAGTAAGTAATGTGAATTGGTGAATAAAGTAATTTTAGAGTTGAAAAGGTACTTAGAAACCAACTATATTTATTTTGCAAAATAAAACACTGAATCCTCCTTAGAGAACAGTGGTAGCACCAGAGCCAAATCCCAGGCCTCTTTACTTTTACTCCATCACTGAAATCTAAAAGTTCACATTCAAATGTTAATTTTTAATTTTCTTTACTACTACTTCTTATAATAAGTTCTACTAACTTTTATGAAATCAATTAACTTGAGGTTTATCTCCTTGAATCTTTTTCTGCTCAGAATTAGGGATGCGAATAAGTGTGAAATGGTGAATGATAAGTTTCTTCTAGTTACAGAAAAGAGGAGCAACAGGATTTGACATTTATAAGCAGGCATAAGTCAGACAAAGATCTGGGAGGAGAAGGTTCTAAACAGAGGAAACAGCTAATGCAAAGACTCTGAAGCAGTACTATGCTTGGTGTATTTGAGGAAGGATGAGAAGTTCATGTGTGACCTGAGTGAGGTAATCAAGGCAGAAAATTATAGGATATAATGGCAGAAAGAAGAGAAGGCACTGTACTGTAGTTATTTGGGTACACCTCTTTCTCCCACAAGTAATTTGTAAGGTATTTGATAACCCCATAGTTTTCTAGATAGAGATTTCCAAATTCTAGTAAAGGGAGACTAAGTTATTCTGATCAATCCTTCAGAGGAAATTTAAAAAAACTGAGTAAAAGTTTGTAAAAATATCTATTAAAAAGCAATAAAGAGCTCACAAAAAAGTGAAATCAGTAGCCCACAAAGTTTAGTACATGAGGAAGCCACTTTTACCCTGAGGGCATAGGATAATTCTCCAAAATACAAATATTTATTGATAGTCTCTCAGGAGTAGGGGCCTAGAAAACAAATCCCAAGGCCCACACAAGTCTATTAGAATACTCTCCCTACCAAAAGCTCCAGGGAAGGGAAAAGTGTTATTTTACCTGGAATTATGTCACCTTTGTGCTTCAGGAAAATTAAACATTGAACTTAGATTAATGTGGACCAAGACTTGTAATAACTCCAGGCACCCAGTAAAAGAAAATGCAAGTTTTCTGTAGAGAAAAGTACTTTAATCCTATGACTTCAGTTAACCTTACAGATGATTCTCAGGTACAATGACTGGGAAACAGTAAAGAACAACCAGGCAGGCACAAAAGGGAAATAGAACACATGAGCAACAACTAACAAATCAATAGACAATAGAAATAGATCCATAATGATTTTATATATTGGAATTATAAAAAGATTATAAACAAACCATACTTATTATGAAAATTTAAAAAATATATATAAAACTATGCTTTTCCCATCTTTGTAGCCCCCCACAACAATTATCATAATATTTTCCACATAAAAGGCATTAAATGAACACTTGTGGATTTAAGTTAAAAAAATCAAGACTTAAGGAGGGGCAAGATGGCTGACTGGAGGCAGCTTCCAACAGAGGCTCCTGTCTAGAGGGAAGGATTACATCCAGAAAATGCCCAATTGAGCTGAAGACTGGGAGCCCAGCCAAGAGAGAAGTGATAACTGCAGGTCACCTCTGCTGAGGCAAGCTGTGACTCCAAGAAAGCAAGCTTCAGGCAATGGTGAAAAACAATCATGAGGCAGAATCAATGGAAAAACTCCAGCAACATGAATAATCAGAGTAGATCAACTCCCCCAAGGAATAATAAAGCAGACACACCACAAGATCCCATTCATAAACAAATGGCTGAGATGTCAGAAATAGAGTTCAGAATTTGGATACCAAATAAGATCAACAGAATGGAGAAAGAGATGGAATTAGAATTTCAAGCAGTAATCCAAAAGATGTCTCAAGAATTAAATGAATTCAAAGACAAAATGACCAAATATTTTGACACTTTGAGGCAAGAATTTGCAGCCCTCAAAGATCTGAAAAATACAGTAGAATCCCTCAGTAACAGAATGGAGCAAGCAGAAGAAAGGATCTCTGACATTGAAGACAAAGCTTTTCAAAGCTCCCAAACTCTCAAAGAGGAAAAAAAGTGGAGAACAAAAACAGATTATTCTCTCAGAGAGCTCTGGGATAATTCAAAGAGATCTAATATTCGCCTTATAGGAATACCTGAAGGCGATGAGGTTGCTACAAAGGATACAGATGCTTTACTTCATGAACTAATCAAAGAGAATTTTCCAGATATGCCAAGAGATCCTGAAATTCAGATAGCAGACAGTTTCAGAACACTGGCACAACTCAACCCAAATAAAAATTCTCATAGACACATTATAATTAATTTTAC
>CAUYRH010046228.1:0-31728 GCA_963574655.1 Perodicticus potto
GGTCCTTGCCCACTCAGAATCTAATGCAGTAGAGTATCTCAAGAATGGAAGAAAAAGTATCCAATTACTCAGCCCTACTATGAAGCTAATTTATATCTTTCATATGAAGGCTATAACCCAACTTTAGCACGAAAATATGGGAAAAGGGCAAGGGAGGGGAGGTGAGGGGTTATGATGGGTGGAGGGAGGGTAATTGGTGGGGCCACACCTATGGTGCATCTTAGAAGGGTACAGGTGAAACTTACTAAATGCAGAATATAAATGTCTTCATACAATAACTAGGAAAATGCCATGAAGGCTATATTAACCAGTTTGATGAAAATATTTCAGATTGTATGTGAAACCAGCACATTGTACCCCTTGGTTGTACTAATGTACACAGCTATGATTTAATAAAAAAAAAAAATAGTTGAATTCACAGCTACTGCTTTTCAGTTTTGATAAGTGCAATTGCACTGATTTTTGCAATGTATTTATCACATTTGTCTAATAATCAAAGATTAAAAAGTCTTTTGCTCCTTGGGAAAAAAAAAATCTGTGGCATATAGTGAAAGCAATTGTAAGGGGAAAATTCATAGCCTTAAATGCCTACATCAGAAAGACAGAAAGATTACAATTGAACATTCTAATGTCACATTCAAGGAACTGAAAAAAGAAAAAAGTCAAACCTGAAGCCAGTAGAAGAAATAACAAAGATCATAGCAGAAATGTAATGGAAACCAGAAAAACAATAGAAAGGATCAATGTTCTATAACCATTTTAAAAATTAAATTTGTGGTTAACAAGTTCCCCACCATTAAACTGTAGGCCAGCTGGTTTACTTTAAGTGACAAATAATATCAATTCTCCACAAATTCTTCTAGAAAATTGAGGAGGCAAGAACACTTCCCAGCTCATTTTGTGAACAACAAGTAAATGGTTTAAGGCATGTAGAAATGAATGGGCTTGAGAAATGTCTGGAGAAGACTGAGAGACCTTACAAAGAAGAGGGAGAAGTAGAGTTTGGAATGTATATTTGTAATTGTGATCATAGAACACATAAAAAGGATCAAGTTATCAGGGAAGAATATATAAACTGAGAAAAGAACTAAGCATGGAATCTATGGTACAACATTCAAAACAGGTCAAAGGAAATTGTATGGAACCATGAGAAGACAGAACCAGAAGAAGGAGAAAAACAGAATAATGTAATGTAATGCAAATTAAGAGAGACTTATTGTAAGAGTGGCCGACCATATGCACCACAAAGAGGTTGAAGAAGGCCAGAAATTGTCCATTGCATTTGGTATTACAACAGGTCGATGTTTTTGTACTATAATTCAGATGCACAAAAAACCTTTGTTATTGATTTGCTGTTGCCCTCAACTCACCATTTCTAATGATACCAAAAAAAAAAAAGAAAAAAAAAGGATGGATTAATTAATCCTTCAATTAATTGAAAGGATTTCCTTCTTGTTAAAAGAACTTCTTTCACACATTCAGGGTTTCTCCTCACCCTCTTTGCTTCCTCTTGAGTGTCATAGGAGTCCTATGTTCCTCATGCTGTTGGGCAGCCCATCCTGGCCCCTTCTGGGTGACCCTTGTCCTGCTTGGTGTCACTGCTCTAGCTGGTCCTGCAGTCTTAGCATTACGTTACTAACTGCTGAGAACTGTACATTCTGCCACTGTCTGGTCCTATTGTTCCTACACTTTGTGGTTTGGGGGTCCAGTTCCAGGCCACTTCTTGTTCACTGATCTCCTCACACTCACAATATTAAGGGTTAACTCAAAAATGACTACAGCAATTAAATAAGAGGAACGCCAACAAATAAGGGGAAGAAGGGCCCTATGATATTGTTACAAGGCAGAAGGAACTTGTTTGTTCAGTTTTCTGCCTGGGAACATGAAGTTATTTTCACAGGGATGTACAAAGGGTCCACAAAACATGGTGGGACAATGACAGAATTTCCAGTGAAAAGCCACTCCTGCTGGGCATGATGGCTCACACCTGCAAACCTAGTAATCTGGGAGGCTGAGGCAGGTAGATCACTTGAACTCAGGAGTTCAAGACCAGCCTGAGCAAGAGCAAGACCCCCATCTCTACTAAAAATAGAAAAGAAAAAACTAGCCGAGGATGGTGGCAGGTGCCTGTAGTCCCAACAACTTGGGAGGCTGAGACAAGAGGATGGCTTGAGCCCAAGAATTTGAGGTTGCTGTGAACTATAATGCCAGGGCACTGTATCCAGGGTGAGAGCGTGAGACTGTCTCAAAAAATAAGTAAAAAATAAAATATCTCTTGAGTCTGCTGCTTTTTAAGTGGTCTTCATGTGAATATTCCTAAATTTCGAAGTACCAAATATGACCTCAAGCCAAAGTAATAATGATCTTTTTTGTCACTCCCAGTTCTAAATTTAATAACCTTTCTTACTGGATTTTTAACATGATAGCATTCAATGTCCCTGTAATTGAGTGAATTATAATACATGCAAGTTGGATTAAAGAAAAGTAGTCATAACATTCTTGACTACAAATTATGACAAATTGAATTCTTTTACACAGACCAACACTTTCATTTGAGAAAGTTAGTTAAAATACTTCACAGTACAATTCAATTTAGGAGTGATTCACCAGGGCCCCTTAGCCCTACGAAAACAATGTCTTCTCCTTTTCTTTGTCTTATCCAGATAGAAACATTACCTTTTCAATTACTGAATCAACTTGTTTCACTGCTCCCCCCCAAACTTGTTTCACTGCACTCCCCCTAAAGTCCTTGCCAATGGAAAAAAAAAAACTAAAAATAATCAAATGCTCTCTCCCAATAACATCGTCCTTCACTAAAATCCCAGACATTTGGTTCCATTCAATTTATGATACTCTCCTCAAGCAAGTCTTCCAGATTAGTTCCTTTTGAGAGAAACTGTGCTGTTCAACAGCAGCAAAGCCTGAAAAACCACTGATGCATTTTTTTTCCAGAAGTGAAATTTTCATTATCGTTGTGACTAAAACAAAAGCTATTTCAATAGGCATTACGAATGTCCCTCTTTGCTGGGAAAGTGGTTATTATGAAACCCTCGCAGAAACTATTTGCTAGCATTAGGATAAATGGAAATATTTTATTTTTCCTCTCAAGACTTTTAAAGTTGACTAAGCAGGCATTGAAAAGAAGACCCTGAAGCTTTTGCTTGGCTACAACAAAAGAGAATCTCTAAGATAAAAAACAAAAAGTTGGCTAATGCACATGTGTGAATTTTCATACAACCATTATGCTTGAGAATTGGAAGGGATCTTAAAGTTTAACCGGCTGAAACTCTTATTTTAGATAAGATAAAATTGAAGGTCCTTGATATGCAAGATGATTGACCTCAGCAGATACCTTCCTTGGTAACATTAATGGTCACTTCCACTGGTATTAGCATTTTCCCCAAATCTTCAATTAGCAAAGCAAATGAGGCATTTGCGGGGGTTCAATATGGGAAGCAGATAAAAGTTTTCTCTGTGTGACACCATGGCACTCTACTGAGGGCGATAAAGTGAGACTCTGTCTCTACAAAAAAAAAAAAAAAGTTTTCTGTGGCAACCCATCATTTGAACTTGCATTTCCTCAAGAGGTTTTTTATTTGTTTTAGGGTTGTAAAATTTATTTGTTTTTTTAATTTGGAAGCAGTCTTGAATTCTCTTTCATGTTTTCCTACATTATTTGCCCAGATCAGGAAAGGTAATGGGAATGGTTACATGTGGTGACCTGCCATTAACTATTTCAACCTGTTCATTAGTAATCTTGGTTTGGTTATCACAATATCAGATGAATTGATGGTAAATTTTCCAGTCTCATAAATTCAAAAGATGTTCTTGCAGTTGAGAACCAATACTGCCAGAAGTATATAGCAAGATTTGAATCCATTCCTAAGAAAACCAGACCATGAAATATATTATGAGGGAAAGGAAAGTTTACCAATATCATAAAAGTGTTTATGTAGCTCCCTCAATCAATTATTGACTTCCTTTTCACTAGAATATTAGGCAAAGAAATGAGATAGTTTCATGCTCAGATTTATAGACGCTCTGAGGGATGTCCACTGCAGGTGGAAAGGGCTGGCGAGTGTCTTCTCTGCTTCACTAGAATGCCAGGCTGCCAGAGAAAGTGGACAGTGGCATCCAATACGGATCAGACCCACTTCAGAGACCAGAAAAAAGTTTTCTTGTTTCCCAGATAATCAACTATTGTTCAAATCTAAGACTTGCCTGTTTTCCTTTACCCATTTTCAATCTCATCAATGCTACTTCTCTTGACCCAGATCAAGAAGAGGAGGTGGGGACCTCCCTAGGTCTCTAGCGGGGAATGAGCTACCATTTCCCCCACGGTATCGTGGAACTTCTGGAGGTACCAAATGCAATCCTGTCCTTCCAACAACTTATTGACAGGCTATTGACGAGGGCTGGGATAGCCCAGGGCCAGGCAAAATCTCAGGTCATATATAGGCATCTTTCTGGAAAATGAAAAGGGTTTGCAGGCAGCTGTTTAGTCGAAAGCCCTCTCTAAGCAGTGATGAAGGCAGCCGGCTTGGCTTCTCTGCAAAGGTAACGTGATGGTTTCTGGTGAATGCACCTTGGTGTCTCTGCAGGTCTTGGCTCAGCTTCCTGGAGGCTTCCTGGTGTTTACCAGGCTCTCTGTGGTCAATTCTCTCTTTCACCTGAGGCTGCCTCATACGGGGTTCTCCCTTTCAATGTAGGTTATACCCCCTTACCCATCAGGTCTTGTCACGTCACTCTCCTTCCCAGGAAAGATGAAAGATGGAGGGTGGAGCTGGCAAGGTCACTGGCCTCTCTTTTTGTTCCTTCTCAAGACACAAGCTCTGCGCTCTCCTTCCCTCTTCCCTATTAAATGTAAAATTTATTAAAATCACCATCATCCAAATCAAGCAACAGAACAAAAATAGAACCCAAATGGCTCTTGTATTCCCCTTCCAGTATCCGTCCGCCGAGGGATAACTATTCTTATTCTGATACTATGTATTAGGTTTGCCTGCTTTTGAACTACAGAAAAATGAGATTATATGGTATGTACCCTCACTGATGTTTTCTCTTACTCAGTATTTTTAGTGTGAGATCATCCATGTCGTCACATGTGGTCACAGTTCAAGAAACTGCCTTTGAAGTTAAAGAAAGTTCATTAACTGTCTTTTCTACTTGCATTTTTTGTACCAATCGGAAATCTGTAGCAATGTGAATACTTCCTTACTTATAATCGGAAATCTGTAGCAAAAGAGAGGGAGGACTGAAAAGCACAAAGAAAAGAAAAGCCAAAATTTTTTTTTTTATGAGAACATTTTCCCCATTTATTGTTTTAGGATTTTAATTAGTACACTTAATAAAAGTCTCAGTAAGGCATTGGAGGAAAGTTGAAGGATTTTTCAGACTTATTTTGTATGACTTTCCTTAATTTATCATAATTTTTCTTTACCCAGCAGTAAGACAGAATTTATTTACAGAACAGAATACAGAAAACACTAAAGCTCCTGGTAGAGAGAGAGAACTCAAGTGAGGAGGGAAAAGCCAAAATTAACATTTCTAGGTTTTATTGTCTAAAGGTACAGTGTGTAAAATATCAGTTTAATTTAGTTGGGAATATACACAAAATGACCTAGAGAAATCTCAGGAGTGTTAAGCTAAGTGAAGAAGACAGACACAAAAGGCTATCGGTGGTTCTCAATCTTCGTAATGCCACGACCCTTTAATCCAGTTCCTCATGTTGTGGTGACCCCCAACCATAAAATTATGTTCATTGCTACTTCATGACTGTAATTTTGCTACTGTTATGAATCATAATGTAAATATCTGATATGCAGGATGGTCTTAGGTGACCCCTGTGGGGGGGTTGTTCGATCCCCAAAGGGATCGCAACCCACAGGGGCTACATGCTCTACAATTCCATTAATATAAAAGAAGCAAGAAGACTGTGGAGATAGAAGACAGATCTGTATTTGCCAAGGGCCAAAGATGGTGATGGGGTGGGAAGCTTTACTGCTAATGGAAAGTGATGGAAATCTTGAAGTGATAAAAATGTTCTATTTGTAGAACAAATGTATTATAGTAATACATATAATTTTTCGGATGCCATTAATAGTAGTAAAAAATTTACAAACTCCCAAGAAATAAATTTTTTAAAGAAGACATTTATGCAATGAAGAAAATAACAAAACTTTCCTACAAGATTTTATAAGGATCAGTAAGAAAAAGACAACCAATATCTAGAAAGATAGCCAAAGAAATGTACAAACATTTCACAAAAGAGAACACGCTTTTCTTAAACATAAAAGGCCCTAAAATGTTTTTTTAAGTTCAAACTTATTAATAATCTGGGAAATGAAATTTTAAAACATTATGATAAATCATTTTGTAGCCATAAGGAGTTAAACATTTTTAGATCAGACAATACCACAGTTGGCAAGCTTTTCAATAATGGGAATTTTTTTGCCTGCTGGTGAAAGTATAAATTATTTCAGCAGCTTCAGAAAACAGTTTTCCCTATAAACTTCAGTATGTACAAATACTATTACCCGGCAGTTTCACTAGCGAAATTGTTGCACCCTGGGTAAATTCTTACACAGGTTAGCTAGGAATATGTGCTAAGTTCACAGAAGTTTTGTTCATAAGAGAAAAAAGTAGAAACAGCCCAAATACTGATCAACATTACTAGGGATAAGCAAATTATAGAGAAGTCTCACAGTAGAATATTATAACATAATAAAAAATGAATTACCAGGGCAGCGCCTGTGAGACACCGGCCCCATATACCGAGGGTGATGTGTTTAAACCCAGCCCCAGCCAAACTGCAACAAAAAAATATTTGGGCGTTGCGGCAGGCACCTGTAGTCCCAACTACTCGGGAGGCTGAGGCACGAGAATCGCCTAAGCCTAGGAGTTGGAGGTTGCTGTGAGCTGTGATGCTACAGTACTCTAATGAGGGCGATAAAGTGAGACTCTGTCTCTGAAAAAAAGAATTACCTGTAACTATACAGCAACATGAATGAATTTTTAAAGAACTTAATTTTGAGGGAAACAATAAAGTCACAAGGCAGGCAAATACATCATTTTATTGTATTTATCTAGAATTCAAAACCTGGCAAAACTAAGTAATGTACTATTTAGGCGTGCATAGATAGGTATAAAGTTCCAAAGAAAGCAAGGAAATGAACAATATATAATTCAAGACATTTACTGGTTGCTGCTAAATACGAGGAAAGAATTGCAGTCAGCGTGTGGCACATAAAAGGCTTTAAAGAATAGTGATATTCCATCCTTTGGCCTGGGGGTATATACATAGGTATTCATTTGTTGCCCACTGACAAATGTATATTAATCTGAATTCTTTTTGTATATACTATTTATATTTTTACATTTAAAAATGGCAGATTCCAAGGAACCAAAACCAAATATTTCATTAGCTTGGGGTGGTACCAAGATATCTGGATTTTTGTCACTTTCCCAAGGTGATTTTAATAAAAGTAGTTAGTTTGTGGAGCACATTTTTCAGTATCTATTATTTCCATAGTTTGAACTCTTCTCTCTTGGAACTTGGCAGTTCAAAAAAAGCTGCAACATGGCTCGGTGCCCGTAGCTTAGCAGTTAGTGCGCCAACCACATACACTGAGGCAGGTGGGTTCAAACCCAGCCCAGGCCTACTAAACAACAATGACAACTGCAAAAAAACAAAAAAATAGCTGGGCATTGTGGCGGGCGCCTGTAGTCCCAGCTACTTGGGAGGCAAAGGCAAGAGAGAGGCTTAAGCCCAAGAGATAGAGGTTCCTGTGAGCTGTGACGTCACAGCACTCTACCCAGGGCAACATAGTGAAACTCTGTCTTTAAAAAAAGCTGCAACATGATTAAGGAGGCAGTTTATATTAAATAAGTACACAACCCTTCCAATTCCAGAAATTATTATTTTACTATACAAAAAAAAAAAAATCTAGACATTCACAAAAGAAAGTCAAAAGAGGTTTCATTTTTAGAGCACATTTGGAAAATGACTCAACAGTCTGCTGAACCGATATGAAGCCGCATCTCCGTACCATACTAGTACCATTCCGGAAAGAAACCCAGCCAACCATTTCACCATAGGTTGAGGCATTTAGTACCTGAAAGTCAACCTAGCGCTCTCTCTATTTATTATTTGCCTATAAACATATAAAACCCTGGCATCTTTACAAAACATGAAATTATTATCAATGAACTTCATAGGAATAAAATTTTGTTTAAGGATATAAAACATAAGAAAAATGACATAGGTCAGCTGTCAATCAATATTCATGTAAAATTTTCCTAAGATACATTAAATTATCACAGTCAGTACAGGCAACGGCGTTTAATTATTTGAACCATCTTATTTTAACCAAGCAACCTTGCTATGGCATAATTCTATCTTACATATGTACAGATTGTGTTACTGTCTATGCACAGCAAGGAACTTGTTCCATCTTAACAGAAGTGACCGCTTTTCAGGCAGAAAGGTTCCCTGTGGTTTCCCTTGCTGGCAGCACGGACATAGGTGGTCGTGTCTTTCCATGGTCAATACATTCAAGGAAGTCTCAACTCCAGGCTCACTGTTTTTCTCATGGAATGATGAGCAGTATTAAGGATTTGGACTAATAAATAAAGCCTCTGGTTCGACATATCAGACGTTCACTACACTTTTGATTTCTGTGCTTCTACGAGACTGTATGACCCTCTCATGTTGGCTCTTCTTGCAAAGTAAACGATCATCCCAATGGCAGGTATGATTAAGGAGGACGCACAATACAGCATGAGAAGTGCTGGATGAAACGTGTTGTTAGTTTCTCTTTCTGGAAAAGTAACAAAATGTGTGCAATTAATGTCTAGTGCAAAAAGAGTTCATTTAATAATAACAATAGTTACATGTTTCATTATAATAGTACAACCCGCTCCCCAAGGAGAAGTGAATCAAGTGATAAGAACCTGCAAGACCCCCAAATTCATATTTTTCTGAATTATCCAAATAACTTAAACACGGTGCATCGATATTGATGGCATGCTAAGGAGTAGTTCTTCTATTTCTCTTGTTTTCCTTTCGATTTCATAAATTATCTTCTGCCTTTCTGTTTTCCCTTCAGCCAAAACCAGAAATTTCCTGCTAATTCAGTTGCCAGGGAAACCTTCAAATACAACTTTTTATTAGTTGTATAAACACTGAATATCTTAAAGACTCGTGGCGATTTCTGTCAAGAAATACATTCACGCCAAAACAAAATGAAACAAATAAAAAGCCCAGGCAAATACAAAGGAACACTGGCTTTAAAATACCCAGAAAATTATCAATGTTTTTTTTTTGTTCTCTATTTATTTTAAACTATATTCAGATTGGGGGCATGAATTTCTAGCCGAGTGCCTATTATTCTTTGATTGTTCATTTAAATATCAGGTGAAAAGCGGCAAGCATGTGAAGTGCTTAATTTAATAAAGCAAAGAGAAAAGACAACAATGTGTGAGAGAGACAGTTCAGAAGCAGAGAAGCGCCTTTGATGTGACGTTAGAAGAGAACAGTCAAGTACAAACAGAACTACAGAAAGGTCAAGAGGCCAATTTCCTGGAGCTGGGCTTTATAAAAGGTGGCCTGGACTCATCCAGGCTGAGAGAAAATAGGAATGAATATATTTTAACCTACTCATAACTGAGATCTCAATCTGTCCAGAATCAGCCCCAACCTCATTGGAGGCACTGATTACGTATACGCCTGTGTCATTTTGAGTCACGTGATGCAAGGTAAATGTTCCATTCTTTGAACACATAGTAACTTCATCGCCTAGACCAATTCTTTTCAGGATAATCACTGCAGGTGGATGACTAAAAGTTTTGCATGTAATTGTGATATTTTCTCCTTCTGTAACATTTCTAGATGGATGTATTGATATTGTCATGTTTCGAGGAGGTACTGTGAAGACAAAACAGATGGTAAAGCTTGCAATTTTGAGAGATTTGGCCAGATAAGTAAATTTTTTTATCAGTTTCTTGACTTAGGTTTGAACTTTCTCTACATTGTCAAGTGATCCTGTTTCAGGCCTTCTGAGAGTTGGCATTTATTTACAGTTCTAATTGCCTGCCGCTGCCAAGCATGGCTTCCAACACACAATAGGAGCTCATTAGCATGCAAGCAGGAAGGAACTGATTAGCCCAGGCCGATATATCCTCCTGCACCACTAAGATCCACACATCCTACCCACTGTGCATTCACCAGAGGAGTTAGGAGATCAAGGGGCTCCTCAAGTTTGTTGCATTTGATTATCATCCTGAAAAAAGTCAGTCTAGAAAATATGCAGTTACTCCATGTTAAGAAAACGGTATTCCCTTCCGGAAGGAAGAGGATCTGGATAGGCTTCTTCTTTTTCTATATGCCAATCCTACTTCTCTAGTTTCCTTATTATCCCTGGGGAAAGGTTTTAAAAACATGGCTACACACTTAGCAAACGCAAGATCTTGGAGACCAGTGATGAATTTTACACTTTGACAAAGCAAATGGGAATTCCATACTCACCAATGATTAATGTCAACTTCCCCCCTAACCTCTATAGGATAGAGCCGCTACGCTTGATTATTTCAAGAAACATTAAGAAATAACCACACTCAACATGGAATTCATGGAAATCTGTTTTCCTCTCATTCATCTACGACTAGAAAGTCTTTACAATCCACAGAACCTCTAACTATTGTGAAAAAAATAAATAGATAAATAAAAACAAACACGAAAAAACTAACCTTTAACATCAAGTGTTAAACTTTTTAATTGTGAGCCAAGCTCATTTTTAGATTCACATTCATAAACCCCAGCATCTTCCAGCTGGGCCTCACGGATGATATATGCGCCATCTATAGATTTTAGCACTGTGTCTCCTGTCTCTGCTTTCTTTTTCAGGATTATCCATGTTTCTGGAACATTTCCACATGTACAGGAGATAGTGACAGAGTCTCCTTCTTTGATACTCTCAGAAGGAAAAGCTGTAAGATTTATGTCTTTTGGAGCAACTGTAAAGAGAATTTAAAAGGTACCCCCAATTGAGTGCAATATAAGTCAATTCTGTACTAATGTATAACATCAGCAAAAAGCTTCCAAAGAGCTATCTGTGATTTTTGTTTGCATCTCACGTCACGAAGGGCCAGTAAAGAAGCCGAGAACTCACTGGATTGTTGGAAACTATCAAGTTGTAACAAGAGAAGGCATTTTATGTTTCTCTTTTGCCCCTTAATATAATTCTTTTACACAGACTAGTGCAAAGAATAAGTGTCTAATAAGTAGCTATGGAATTCATATGTGAGAAATAAAATTAATTTTTTGTCACACTGTTGTGCAAAATTTTCCCTCCAGTACAAAGACCTTTATAGGCTTCTCAGTGTTGACCTGGATCCTTCCTGATCAAGAAATTAAGCTGCATAAAGATGGCTTTTTCAGCATCCTTAACAACACCATTACCATTTACTGAGTTCTAGTCACTGGGCTAAGTGCTTGACATATAACATCTTTATAATGCGACAACCCATTGGGGGAAGTACCACATCAACATTTTTTAAATGAGATTTCTACTAAGGTCATCTATTTTGGGGATCTGATTTAAAATTCTTTCCTTATCTAAGGCTGTGGCAGCCATCTTTTGTTTTGTTTTGTTTTGTTTTTGTATGAGGTTGAGCATTGCTCTTCCAAGATTATTCCTTTACATTGCAAATCTCATTGAGATGAGGTAATAAGAATGTCTTAATATCATTATCTTAGTGCAAATAATACCCAAAAGGAGGGTCTAGGGGCAAATCCAAATTGATTGCTTCATGACTGACTTTGACTTGCCCAATAGAAATGGCAGTTTTGAATCTCTATCCTGGAAAGAGGGGGCCTAGATCACCAGACTAATGAGCCAGAGGATACAGTCACTGCTACTCTTGGAATTTGCAAAAGCTATAAGTGTTATCTTAGGCTTCTGAGCAAATACTAGTAGGCACCTTGGGAGATTGCTGCTTGGGGCCCAATTAAAGCCAACTATTGTGGCTTTAATCCTAAATAATTCCCAAATACATATATACCTCTTCCTATGTTTATTTCAACACCGTGATCATTGCCTGATAAGTGTAACTGGAGGTCCTGGTACAGTTCCCAGAGCTAACATTTCACTTGAAGCTAGAGGAATTTCAGGATTCCGTGTAACTTGTAATTTCCCCCTCCCTTTTTTTAGAGACAGAGTCTCACTTTGTCACCCTCGGTAGAGTGCTGTGCAGTCACAGCTCACAGCAACCTCCAACTCCTGAGCTTAGGCAATTCTTTTGCCTCAGCTTCTCAAATAGCTGGGACTACAGGCACCCGCCACAATGCCTGGCTACTTTTTGTTGCAGTTTGGCCAGGGCCGTGTTTGAACCCACCACCCTCAGTATATGGGGCCGGCACCCTACTCACTGAGCCACAGGCACCTCCAGTAACTTGTAATTTCAAGAGCATTATTTAATTATTTCATTATTTCCCCCCAAGCACAGGAAATAATCATGAACTCTTCAAAAGCCTCAATACAGTTTTATAGTAAAAATTTTGTTTTCAAGGAGGGCTTTGCTCATAACCAGTAGCACAACCAAAAAGACACCAACAATGATAACTCATCCATCACACTCGACTCACCTTGGATAATTAATTCTACTGCTTTTCTGTTTGTTCCAGCCTGGTTAATCCCATCACACACATAAATTCCAGAATCTTCCTTTCTCGCAGAAATTAAGGTAAGGGTTGCATTCTCAGAAAGAGGCTGAAGAGCCCCATTGTTTAGCTGCCTGCCCCACAGGATTTTTGGAGCTGGAAGGCCATTGCTGGAGCATGTCATGGTCACAGAACTGCCTTCTTCCAGGATGGTGGAGGGGCTGACCAAGATGGTTGTGTCATTGGGGGCAACTGAAAAGGTAGAGATACCTATTAGCTTGACTCCTTGTGCCCTGAGTCCCAAAGAGTTTTAATAATATTGCAAAACTGGGCAACAGGTTCAATGGATTCAAAGGGTTTCTGTCCTGATTTACTTTAGCAGATAGAGAATGAAAGAGTAGAATATGGACACATCATGGATGTTTTCTGATGAGAATAAGTTCTACAGAAACTCTCTTGCTGCCAAAGAATGGATGGTCATGATAGTGTGTATTGCCTATTAGTAGATGAATCATGACCATGAATTACATGAATCTCCTCCTGTGAAAAGATATGTTCTCCTTTTCCACCCCTTGACTCTGAGTTGGCCTGTGACGACTCGTTCTGACTAATATAACATGGAAGCAGTAACACTGTAGGACTCCCACACCTTGACCTTTAGGAGGCTACTTTTCTTTTTACATTCTTGAAACACTGCTCTATGATTAAACTTAGGCTACCTTCTTTGACGATGATGAAAGAAAGGCCGCGACTCCTGGATAAGACCTCAGATTTGTGAATGAGATGATCTGAGACCAATCGATTTGCTAATCTTTCTAAAATGCTTATGGGAGATCAGCTGATACCATATTGATCTGACTAACTGCCAGCTGGTCCCTTTCCAAATTGCCAACTCATATGATCATGAGCAAATAAATGGTTATTATTTTAAGGTTTTTTTTGGGGGGGGGCGTTGGTTTCTTATAATCATTATTATTTTGAAATTTCTTTTCAACTTTTTTTTCACAGAGTTTTTAATTATTAACTTTATTTTAACTATTATTTGGCAAACATAGCAAAGAAATCTCTATTAAATTGTGGAAGCAATACACATGTACTCACCATTGACAAAAAGTGTCTGTGTACTCTTCCTTTGTTTGGGTTCAAATTCCATTCCATCAATTTGTAACTTAGCCTGACAAACAAGAACTTTTCCAGTATCTTCAGTGGTGGGGATGAAGGTCATTTCCAAACTTTTGGTCTCTAGGGATTTTCTATCCAATTCCTCCAAAAAGTTTTCATTTTTCAGAATAGTATCTCCCTTAAGTAATTCAATCTCCAGCCGGTCAAAAGGATATACATTAGGAACTGTGCAGGTTACAGTGACAGGGTTTCCATTCACTAGCAGATCACTCATTTCAATTTCTGGATCTCTAGAGAATGCTGTAAATATCAAGCAAAAATGATGTTTATAAATAACATTCAAGGCAAAATTGAGCTAAGCCCTATCAAATATAAAGGTATCAAAATGACGGCTTTAACTCAACTTGAATAGAATGATCATCGGTAAATAATGATGTTAAGAATAAATACATATTCATGTTATTAAATATAAATAATGTTGGAAGCAAAAAATACATCATACATTATTATCAAGTAATAACATTTTTTCTTATTTTTCTCTTCTCAGTAATGAAATCGTGTTGCATGCCTTGGCCTGATCTTTGCTAAAGGCACATCAGCTTCCACCATCTTGCTTAGTAACACTATATTTGATTTGTTTTTATTCATTAAGTAAATTTATTCAGGTTAATACAAGGGTACAAACAACCTGGTCAAATACTTGATTTGTTAGGGAAACTCCCTCTTGTGGTAATGTCCGACACACAAAAGGTGTGCCAATATATTTTAAATATTTGCCATGATGTATTAAATACTTACTATGAACAAGTATCTTAACATTCCATTATCTAAGTCTTCAAAGCAGCTGGTTAAAATGAGTATTATTTATTTCATAGCTCAGAAGATTAAGACATCATAAAGACTTAAGAGACTTTTTAGTACACAGCATACCAAGAAAGTCACTGGACTACGCCCACAATTGTGTTGTTTCTCTGACCTGGGAGCCCAGGCCTGGCTTCCCAAAGCTGGGTAGCCACGTGGTGTCAAGTAAGACTCACAAGCACTTCTTGATTTAGACAGTTTAAATTCTAATGACCAAATTCATGCAGCAAGTTTTAGATATTTCTCAGATAATATCTAGAATTATGAAAAGAATTGTCTTAACTGTGTTATTCAGAATCTACTCTGAGAGATTTGTAATCTAAATAATAAGGTTTATAATATAACTTATGCAAATCAACAAAAATAAGATTAAAACAGTTATCAAGGGCAACTATAACGCTAAAACTTTTTCTTTCTTAAGCAAAATGTTGTTCAAGGGATACATTCTCAAATGGTTCCATATTGCCGTAAGACTTCACTGCTGGTTCTCATTTCTGTTGGGAATGTGTCTACATCAGCAGATCATGGACTCTGGGGAATATGATAATGCCCTTAAAATATAGCCTCCTTCTGGAGGAATCAAATCTCTTTACAGACATACTCTAACTCATCCTCAACAAAATCCCGAAGGGTTTGGGCAAAAATTCCGGTGGAAAAAAAGCTCGGCAATATGTTCTCTGAAGTTCAACTGAATAAAACAAGGCAAAGTAACTCCTACAAAGACATAACTTTGCTGTCACTTTGCATATTTTGTCCCTCAATCATGATAGACTGAAGAACTCCAGCAATGTCCAATTCATAGAGAATTGAACTTGTAAATACTTTCTTTTTAAACATTGACTCAAAGTGCTTTTATAGCTCAGATAAAAAGCTCAGTTACTTTAACCTACTTGTAAACACTTTTTATTAAAGTGACAAGAAGAGCACAAGGTGTCACATTATCTGTGCACAGTGTGACCCAGCACTGAGACCAGAGCTGCTTCCTGATCCTGCTCATCACCTCAGCGACTGCCACAGGCTGCCCCATCCTGTCTAACTCTTCATCTTCGCTCCTGGCTTTCCTCTTCCTCTTGCCTCGTTTTCTTCCCATCCTGCAGATCAGCTTTCCTTTGTGCCTTTAAAACAGTGGGTTCGGGCTTCACCTCCAATTTGGACAGCTGGGCAGCTGTCACCCCCAGCCAGCCATCTGAATGGGCACTGACTCCACTGCTTCACCCTGTCTCTCCACCCCCACCCCCCCCACACACACGGGAGGGATGGAGAGCAGGGAGCGTCTTCAAGTGCACAGCGACAGAGTCTTAACGTGACACGACTTCACCAATGCACCCTCGGTAGGAGTAAGGATGGTATGGAGACATGTCATGTGCACTTCAGATTGAGGCCCATTCTGCTGCACCAAATCATTCCGGTTCAAAGATTTAGGAACCATTCACAATGCTAAGTTCCCTTTCTAAATATATGGAGCTCACTGTATATCACAAACTCACATCCTTTTCCTTCCAATGGAATTAAAAACAAACAAACAAACAGCAAACAATTCTGAAAGCCACTTACAGTAGAGCTCCACCTGGATTTCCTTTTCCAGTTTCCTATGTCCACAGGTCACTGTGCACAGGTAAGAGTGTTCATTCTCAAAACTCACAGGGCTCAGGGTCAGCGTGGACTTGGTCCCCTCGCTCTTCAACTTGCCACTCAGAGGGCTGTCTATCTGTGTTCTCCAATGGAAAGATGGGGATTCGCAGCCCGTGACACCACATGTCAACACAACCGAGTCCCCAATCTGAGCGACAATCCGGGGTCCAGGGGAGATCTCAACAGTAAATGGTTTCTCTAATGGGGGGGGGGGAACAAAAGGAAAAGATAGTAACATTCTTTCTTCCTCCATCACATTTCAATATATGATTTTTATTTTTCCTGTTCTCCTTTCATTTACTCGTGCCAAGAAGAAATTACTCCTTCCACATTGGGCCTGGCAGGAAAAAAGACCATAATCTTCTAAGAATGAATCTCTGATAGTCTGTTGATTCTTTCACTTAAGAGAATGTATGTCGATGAAAATTTGTCAAGACAGGTTGACATCTTTTCATAGCAATAATCCAAATGCAGTTTATCAAATCACTGTAGCGGTGGACAAGAGCTCAAGTGATTTAAGTGGTTCTTGTGTGTCAAGAATTATCTAAACTACTTTCTCTCCCCTCCTTCCTCTTCTCCCCTTTCTGGGTTTTTTTCCCTCCTTCTCTTTCCTGAGTGCACTGGGGCTCAGAAATGCTAAATAACTGTACCCAACTTGCAAGAGGCAAAATTAGGGCCTGATGCCAGGTGAGACTGATTCGAGATCCCAGCTTTTCAGTTGCTGGAACAACGAAATCACGTCATCCTTGTGTGGAGGTGAAACAAGATGTAAAAGAGGTACTGGGAAAAGCTACACACCCCAGGTGTCATCTAATTAAAAACAATGCCCATAAGGGAGCAGCACGTATGGCTTCAGTTCAACAATGCAAAGTTGTACGATGAGAGTGACAAAGAATCACACTGAAAGCAAAGTAAAAAATCTAAGCACTGAGGTGATACATAAGCCACCTCCAAACTTTGCTTGATGGGAGATAAACTACATCTCAATTAATGCAGGGGCTGAAGCTGAGATGTGAGGGCAAACTCCCATGTGTCAAGTAGCCAGGAAGGCTCTTCCGCTGTCGGGGCTCCCCCTGCTAAGCACACAGACTGCGGCTGCGTGACTGCGGGTTAGGGAGAAAGGGAATTCCAAGTCTTGACTTGATTCCCCGTAAGGTGGTTGGGCAACTCTGAAAGGGATAGATGAAACTCTGCAGAAAATCACTACACTCTTCCTCGTAAATAGCAGGCTGGAGATAGAAGAACTCTCAATAAATAAAAAAATAATCCAGATCAGCTACCTTTTGCATGGTCTCATCTATTTTTCTCAATTTGTTTTGTTTAATTGTGATATCTTAGTATTTTGGGGAAAAGGGTCTCGTGAAATAACCTCCACAAACTGATGTGCAATTTGATTTTGAAAAAGAGATCATTCAGCCTAACCAGAGTTTCTGAATTCCTTATATGCTGTAATGGTGTAAGAATGATTTCTCAGCTCATTCTTTACCGTGTTCTGTATATTACCATGAGAACTTGTAACTCTTTTAGGTCGCCGAAAGGTCCGTTTGAAAGTTCAATTCTACCTTCAGTACTTAAGGTCATTAGCATCCCATGAAATGCAAAAGGCAAAACAACTCTCCCCATGCCCAGAACACATTTCCTGGGCATTTGAGGGCAGAACTATCCCAGGATGTATACGTTTGCACACTTTTATTAGTGTAAAATTTTTCCCGGTCACTTGAGAATGCTCATAACACTGACCTGAGGTCATCGACTGATGGTGAGTTGGAATTATTTAATCATCCAAGATTAAGCTCTGTGTTTTCATGCTCGAAAAATGGGTGCTGCCCATGCTTACAATGCATACATTAATTCAACAAACATTGACTGAACACTTATTATGTGTCAAGTACTGTGCTAGGCACCCAAACACACACACACACACACACACACAGGGTTCCTGACTTTCCCTAGCTTAAGGCTTAACAGAAAATAAAGAACTGATAGAAAGACACATTTAAATAGGTAATGTTATTTTCGCTCTTCTAGGGTGTGTTTCAACATGCCTGTCTTTCCTTGCTAGTTTGTATTCTCCCCCAGGGCAGTTGCCACTTCTTATTCATGTCTCTTTGCCCAGCACCAAGCACAATTCTTTGATTCTTGGACCAAGGTCCTTAATTAATATGTATTGAATGGAACAGAAAATACCCCCATGCTCTCATTTCTATGTGGAATCTAAAAATGTTGAACTCAAAGAAGTGGAGAGTAGAAGAACAGTTACCAGAGACTGGGGGTGTGGGGCGTAAAGGAACAAGGAGATGTTAGTTGCCAAGTTTCAGTGAGATAGGAGAAACAAGTTTTAGATACCTATTGCACAGCATGGTGGCTACAGTTAATAATAACGTATGTTTTAAAATAGCTCAAATAGTACATTTCAGGTGTCTCATCACAAAAAATGACAAGCGAGGTGCTGGACATGTTAACTGGCTTGATTAATCATCCCACGTGTATACTTACGTCAAACACCACATTGTGCCCTATAATGAGCACAATCATGATTTGCCAATTAAAAATGGCAATATCAATTCAAAAAAAGAAATCATAAAGGTGATTAGCTGCAATTGAAAAGGCATCTGATTTAGATTAAACCCAGCCTGTATTAGAATAACAGAAAATGAAACTAAAGAGCTTTTTAAACCAGGCAAATGATGGACTGTGCTGTGCCCGTGGTGAAGATTATTGAGATTATATCTATAAAGAAGAATGTGGGATTCCCGGCAAATGCTAGGTGTGCTATCCACTCCTTAATGAGTAGCACTCTCATTAAGACTCCATTCTCTCACCCGCAGAATCGATAGAAAATGTTTACTCTTTCGTTCACTCTGGACGATGACAGATGGTATATATAAAGTGCCAGGAACATGGGGGTGTTCAGTGAAGGCTGCTATTTAAGAGCAGGGTACAAGAGTCCAACGGAAGGGTGATAAACGAAGACCATCACAGGAGGGCTGAAGGATAGTTCATGTTCCAGGGACCTTTGGGAGGTAGAACTGACAGGATTTGGTGACACGGGATGAAAACATGAATTTGGGAGTGGGCAGCACCTGCCGTCTAATTCTTAGGAGTGTAGAGTGAGAAGAGAAAAGGACCACATGTGCTAACCTGAAAAACCAATATCCAAGGGGCAGGAGGAAGAGAGAAAGCCAGAGAGTAAG
Organism: Perodicticus potto; assembly: GCA_963574655.1. Classification (NCBI taxonomy): domain Eukaryota; kingdom Metazoa; phylum Chordata; class Mammalia; order Primates; family Lorisidae; genus Perodicticus; species Perodicticus potto. The sequence goes on from CAUYRH010046228.1 coordinate 19,468, forward strand.
ACAGGAAGAAATGATGTGAGAAGGGAAAGAATCACACAAGCAGAGCCATGGAAACTCTGGGGGGAAAGATTCCAGGAAGCCCGAGTAGGATATATACGTATTTGTACTACAGGGCACAACAATTAGAAGGGTTGTCAGAGAACCTTAGGGAAGCAATTCCAGTACTGGTGTCCCTGTTGCTCAAATCCCAGCGACAACACCTTTATCCCTCCATCTTCACATTTTACTCACCTTGAACAATTAATTCCACTTCTTTTCTGTCTTTCCCAATCAGATTAACTCCTTCACACACATAAATGCCAGAATCTTCCATCCTCATAGCAACTAAGGTGAGAGTTGCATTCCCAGAAAGAAACTTTAGCTTTCCATTATCTAATTTCTTGTGCCAGAAAATGTGTGGAGCTGGTTCACCCTCACTGGAACAAGTCATTGTCACAGAGCCACCTTCCTGCAGAGTCGTGGAAGGGTTCACAGAGATATCTGTATTCTTGGGTGAGACTGAAAAGGAAGGACAGAATGTTAGCTATTGCAACAAGGCTGGTGAGTTATATTTCTCTCACAGACTGCGTGCATGGGCTTCTGCAAATATGATGAACTTTCTGCCAAACTACTATGAAGAATTGCTGAGTTATTAAAAATGGTGAATCTAGTTTCTGACTACTCTCATTGATTTACCTGGTTTGATGTTTTGTGCTTTCAGATGGTCACAGATACTCAGAAATGAAGAAGCCCCATATGGCTCCAGCTCCCATCTCAGGGAAGGAGTCCCATCGAAGCCTCCTTGCCATGTGCTCACCCAAGTCAGCCTCAACGTTTACTGACGGTCAACCCACTGCCTGACAAAATGGTTGGTTTGATTTGGGGGCAGCTCTCATTCCGAGCACAGTTTCCCCTATTGACCTGAAGTCTTCCTCTCTATAACTCACTTAAACATACTGGTCACACATACTTCAATCATCTACATTACAAAATAATAGCAATCACTCTTCCCCACAACTGTCGTTCAACTGCTTAATAGAGTTCTCTTCCCCAGGTTTTGTGTTCTCTAGGGAAAATACTCCCAATCTTGACTATTCTTCTCAAAATATTATTAAATTCCTTTTCATCTTTTTCTGTTTCGGCTAAACATGCTATACAGTTGCCAATACCCCCTTTGAATTGTGCTGCCCAGAGAAGAAACAGCATTTTAGTCTAGAGCAGGCACAGAGAGCCACTCATACAAAATTCTGGGACAAGGCTGCCTCCATCTCCTGGTCACGTCAGGGAGAAGGGAGGTGATCCAACCCCATCACCTTTCCTTCCCCTGGTGCATATGTGTATCGGCACACACACAAACACATATAAACACACAGAGAAGAGCCGCTCACTTTGTAAAGTTTCCATCCTTGTGCGGCTAACATTTCAAGGCTTATTATAAGAATTTACAAAACGAGATTTTAAAAATTTGACCAATTTTCCACTACCTAATCAGATGGCATTATTCCCCTTTGATAGACAGGAAAATAGACAAATTGAGTGACACAAGCTCGCACAGTTAATGGAGCCAGAAATTAAACTCAGGTCCTCTCAATTCAAATACAGTGTTCTTTTTCTTGAACGATGTATGCTATTGGCAAACATTATGCTCTCCATGAATAAAAAGGGAATGAAAACAATAAACAAGTTTCTTGTTGACTTCGTTGCTAAGTTCATTGCTATATTTTATTGCTACATCCCAGACTGAATTCCCATAGAGACTAGCCCACATCACACAAGTACTCACTGTGGACTTGGAGTTCTCTCATAGTCTCCCTTTTTTGGGGAACAGAATCAATGTCATTAATGTATAATCTGGCCATACAAACAAGAGCTTTTCCGGTATCCTCAATGACAGGAGTGAAGGTTACTTCCAAACTCTTGGTTTCCAGGGACTTCTTGTCCACATCCCCCAGGAAGTCCTGACTGTACAGGAGATGGTCTCCCTTCAGTAAATTCATCTCCAGCCTGTCAAATGGGTACACATCTGGGACCAAGCACTTGACTGTGATTGGCTTTCCAACCTCCAGAAGGCCACTGAAATGAATCTCCGGATCCTTAGGAAAAGCTGCAGAGGCCAAGCAAATAAATATCAATGGGCTTTTGCTCACTTCTTCCTCACAGTATAATACAATGCAAATCAAGTCTAACGTTTTCATTAATACAGTCTTAGTACCACAAAATTACTTAAATAGCCTTATATGATTTTACATGGGTTCAAGGAGCCAGAATTTGAATCAATTATATTTTAGAGGATTTTCCTATATGTTTTGAAGATTACACGTTATTGGAGTAAAAAAAGGAAGAAATAAACCTAATGTTTATTGAAACTAACACGTGCCTGTCACTATGCTATGTCATTGTTTCACTATGCCACCTACTTAATATAATGGTTTTATTTTATCCTCATAATAAACCTAAGAGAGAGAGATATCACATTTCATAGATAAGAAACTTGGACTTAGTATGTTTGCCTAACTTGTGTTTGAGGTCACAGAGCTAGTAAATGGTAAAGATGGGATTTAAACTCAGTATTCATATTACTCTGTGTTTACTCCTGCAGATATGCTAGATCACATTCTCTTATTTCAGTCAGGACAGATATATTTCCATTTTAATAATAGCAACTATAAGGCTCAGAATGTCATTGCAAAGAACAATTATGGAGCAAGATACTCTTAGAAGTGAAAAGACAGATTTTAAATAATTGGCTTCTGATCATGATGCCCCTGACAGGAATTTATCCACCAGAAAGATACGCCTGTACAATCTCCACATTCTGGAAGGAAGATTTGTTTTCTAAAATGCCTAATTTATAGCACAAGAAAACACACTATTTCAGTTGGCCGTTGGCTCCATGGCAAGGGTTACCTTTTTTATCACAGACTGTCACAATGGCAACACCCTGGTGGGTTCAAGATTGTGTAGTAAAAAGAATCTTATAAAGGTCTCAACTCTAAAGAATATCACGGTCAAATGTGGAACCGAACTGTTAAGCATGATGAGAAACAGTCGCTCTCGGAGAAAAACCTGAGGCAAGATAATGAGAGCCAGACAGATCTTCATTTCTCTTTTCTAAGTCTTCAACTTTGGGGCACTTGTGGGCAAAAGACAAAAGAACTGGAAATGCTTTGCTATGTGAAAAACATGGCAGTTTTCATTTCTGCACCAGTCACTTCTGTCCCTCATAGTTTGTAAGAAGGTGCCTAATCAACACAGCCTGACATCAGGTAATATAAGAACTTGCTACTTTTCCCTGTATTTACATAAGGGGACCTTTCAAGGAGCTCAGGAGTCTGCACCAGCAGAAACTGCACAGACAGCCAGAGTAATTGAAAGCAGCCGGACAAGCATCTTTTCTTGGGCAGCTTTAGCAACATATAGGGTTTGTTGAAGAATCGGTTAAGACTCCCGAGCAAAGTTCTAATATAGTAGAAAGGAACCAGCATCTTTATAATAAAATAAGGTCTTCATCAAGAAATGACCATAAATGAGTACAGTTTTTTTTACAAAGAGAGACCGTCAATAAAAGACAAATGATCAGTTAGTTTTTTACTTCTCTTGCTAACTCCATTTGCTGATCTGCGAATGGAGTGGGATGCATTTTGGTAGCTGGTAAACTAGGAGAATTCACCCACCTCCACGAGGCAAAACTAATTTCTTATACAAATGTCCCTAAGCACCAAGGCTTCAAGGCACAACCTCCCCCCACCCTGAATGCCGAAATTTATCAACACCAAACAAAGCGAAATATTTCCAAAATTTTTGTTGTGTCTGAAAAGACTGTTATACAAAAGTTATTATGGATCTTCCGTTTCATTCTTAAACTGATTTTAATCACCAAACTGCATAAGAATAAATGAATAGAAAATTCGTCAAGGTTGGGATTCATGAATCATTTAAGAGCACGTGCGAGTAAACCTGTAAAGGACATGATAAATAGAACTTTAAAAAAATTAAATGACAAGTGAAACTTACTGCATGCAGAATATAAAGGTCTTTACACAATAACCAAGAAAATGCCATGAAGGCTATGTTCACCAGTTTGATGAAAATATTTCAGATTGTATATGAAACCAACACACTGTACCCATGATTGCATTAATGTACACAGCTATGATTTAATAAAAATGATTAAATGAAAAGAACCTTAGAGATTTTCATTTTATAGGTAAGGAAACTGAAGCCCAGAGAGGGGAAGTCTTATGCATGGTCATCGTTTTTGTGGTAGAGGTGGAAATAGAAGCCAAGATTTGGATTCCTGATCTAGCGCCAGGCCCAGCTGTCTCTAGCTTTCTTGGTGCTGCGTGGCCTCACAGCTAAGAATCTGTACATGAATATCCTTTAAGAAACTTTTCCTTTTTTTTCAAAGCATTTTTTCACAACCATTTTCAAGCAAAATTGAGAGAAAACCAAAGATGCTTGAAAGCACTCACAGTAGACCTCCACCTGGATTTCTCTCTCCAGTTTCCCAGATCCGCACGTTGCTGTGCACAGGTAAGAGTGTTCGTTCGCGAAACTAACAGGATCCATGGTCAGCGTGGACTTGGTCCCCTCACTCCTCACCTTCCCATTCAGCGGGCTGTCTATCTGGGTTCTCCAAGAGAAGGATGGAGCCTCACAGCCCGTGGTGCTGCAAGTCAATGAGACCGAGTGCCCGATGTGAGCGACAGTTCTGATTTCGGGAGTGGTCTCAATTTTAAAAGCTTGAGCTGCAAAAGTAAAAAAAGAGAAAAGCAAACTTACCACTCGGTTGTCTATTTTCTCCGTTCTGGGGTAATGTCCAAACTATGATCTGTTTGATCTCTTCCCTAAACTGCTTCAGATTAACTGCAAAGCAGCCGAAAAATCCTGCGGTCACTGCCAGAGAAGGTGCTGGAATCATCTTCACCCGGGAGAATTCTCAGTACTGACTTTGATGTCCATGTACCAAAGTCGTGTTGTTAATTGCTAAGTTTGACCTCATTATCAAGTATAGGAAACTAAAGAGATAGACCGACCAGAGATAGAGTCTGCACTGCTCATCTGACTTTGGAAGGAAAGTATAAGAAACTATCAACTTGCAGCTCTAACTGTGAGAGCATAATGGCATAAAGCAAAACTCAACAGCAGACTAAAAGCCGAGTTAAATTAATTTTTCCCACTGTTTAAGATTCTAGTGCTTTGTTCACCAACATAGCAAAACTGGCTGAAGACAAAACCAGGACTAAAACGGAATGTTAGCGTGTATCAGGTCAAGGAGAGAAACTTACAAGCTGCAAGCAGTGTCCAAAGCACATTCCAGGCTCCAAAGATCAGGACCATCTTCCCAGGCATTTGAAGTTGCTGTTGTGGTGAGAAAGTAATGGTTCCAAAACTCTAATTTCGGTTCCACCTGAAAGTGCTTGGGAAGAGCCTTCAGCCTCCAAAACCAGTGAGCCTCAGTGAGGAGCGAAATACAAAGTCTGCTTCTTATAAAGGGTTTTGTTGCAGAGGCGGAGGGAAATCCCTTCAAGGGGAAACCCGGGGCAGAGCCAGGGAAAAAAGTTTAACTGACATCCAGCCAAGTCCAGTATTAACCCCTTCAGCCGCCCTCAATGCTGAAACTACTTTCTCTGTCCTGGAAAAATAAGGAACTTCCACAACTATAAAATACAGGCATTTCCTAACCTTCAACTCCAAAAAGATATCTTTACTAGAAAAATACAAGACTGGGCTTATTGCAGAATGAAGCTTGCAGAATCTAACGGAGGTAGGGGAAGAGGAAATAGTAAATCAAAAACTTCAGTTTTTGAACTGGAAAAATAACCACCATGCCATGTGAATTTATGAATATTTTCTCTTAAGAAAATATATCAACAATTCTAAAGAGATTAAATTTTACAAGAAAGAGATTAAAGATTAAAAGAGATTAAATTTTACAAGAAAAAGGAAAAGGTCTTTTCTTTTGAAGAGTCATTTTTTTCAAAGGCAAATAGCATAATTTCTTAGTTTTACATTTTTTAATTTGTAAAAGTAGTTCTTGTAACAACAAACACCAAGTTTCTGAATTTTTTTTTTTTTTTTTTTATTGTTGGGGATTCATTGAGGGTGCAAGAAACCAGGTTACACTGATTGCATTTGTTAGGTAACATCCCTCTTACAATTGTTTCTTGCCCCCAAAAGGTGTGGCACACACCAAGACCCCACCCCCCTCGCTCCTTCCCTCTCTCTGTTCTTCCTTTCCCCACCCTTCCCGCCTTCTTTCTCTCTCTGCTCTCCCCTTCCCCCACCCCCAACCATGTCATTATCTGAATTTTTTTTTTAATGGGAAGAAAGTCAAGGAATGTCATTAAATATTGATGCCAAAACAAGGGAAATAGTTTTTCTCTTTTGTTTCAGAAAAGCTATCACATCTCGGGTGGCGCCTGTGGCTCAAAGGAGTAGGGCACCGGCCCATATACCAGAGGTGGGGGGTTCAAACCTGGCCCTGGCCAAAAACTGTAAAAAAAAAAAAAAGAAAAAGCTAAAAAGCTATCAACTCTTTGGTCAAGTTGCTAGGTAACTGGAAGTCTTTTGCAGACTTAAATGCAAATATATGAAATCCATCTGATGTGGCAAATCTTGGGGGCTCTGGAATTTAACCACAAGCCCCATTAAAACATGAAAAGTAATATATTATTTTTATAGGATGGGGGATGATAAGCAATTTTTATGTTTTTATTCCCCCTAGTGGAATGACTTTTTTTTTTTAAGTTCAATTAACTGACTGGTTTGACCTTCCACACATATAGCCTATGTCCTTGCAAAAATGCTTGCCCATCAAAAAGAAACTGGAATAGCCACTTCCTTATACACAGTGATGTCTACCTCACCTATCAGATCTTCAGTTCCCTTCATGACCAGGACCAGTTCTTGTTCAGTACCGTATCTACTTCTACAATATCTAATGCATGGTTTTACACTTAGTGGATACAAAAAAGTGCAATAATAAACAGTATAAATTTGGAAAGGAAATTTCTATACTATGTAAATGCTGCATGAGAAAAATGTTAAATATTACAAGGAAATTCCAAATTTCACAGATTCACAGGGATGTTTACAATAAGTACAACTTTGTAGGTGACATAGGCCAACCATAACTGAGGTTTGGAATCTATAGCTGTCTCTGTGACCAGAGAGGTATCTCAGATACTAACATGGCTTGCACTAAAGGGCGAAGACACTCTAGGAGGCTAAGGTGGGTGGACCACCTGAACTCAGGAATTCAAGATCAGCCTGAGCTAGAGAGAGATCCCATCTCTAAAAATAGCTGGGTGTTGTGGCGGGCACCTGTAATCTCAGCTACTCAGGAGGCTCAGGCAAGAGGATCACTTGAACCCAAGAGTTTGAGGTTGCTGTGAGCTATGACAGCACAGCACTCTACAGAGGGCAGCAAAGTGAGAATCTGTCTAAATAAATAAATAAATAAAATAAAGGGCCAACAGAGAGAAAGGAGTGGGAGAAGCTATTCTAGGGCTGTGCTGATGGGTGTGACTTTACATATCAAACATCAGAGATCAGAAAAGTAGATGCAGGCAAATTGCTGGTAAACAATAACCTAGAGTTCATTTATAGTGTTTGTATCGTGGAAGAAGATTATCAGCTCCACGTAAGTTTGCCACTTAACTTCGGAATAGATGAATGGGGCATTAAGGAGTTGTAATAGGTTTCCCTGAGGCTCAAAGATAAATGACAAAGGATCCAAAATGGGATCACCAGAACCAAGTCATGATAAATTACTGCAGTTCTGAGTCTGGACATGATTCCAAGCTTGGAACATTGGAGAAAGCCTACTCTCTTGATTTAAGTCATAGCGGGCTTGGCTAGTATTTGATCAAGTGCCTCATTACATCTTTGTGTCAGATGCCCTGGGGGGCCTTCCTGTTCCTCCCAGGCATGTTGATCGGGCCTTCCCCTGTGGCCTCACTGGGACTAGAGCATACTCACGTAGCACCCATCAGGCTGCATTTACTTGTTAACGTGTCTATCTTTCCTAATTTTTTAACTCATAAGGCTTCATTTATATCATCTCAGCTTCTAGCCAAAATAAGGCATTTATTGAAATTTCTGGAATGAATGAGTGAATAGAGTTGCAAGTATAAGATTAAGAGATTGAGATTAAGATGTCTGAATAGAATATTACTGGGTTTGGTTTTTAAACTTGCTGAGTGTTAACATTTTTTCAGTAACATAATTATCTGATTATTCATAATGCAAGAGTGGGAAAAATAGATAACTTTAGAGATGACAGAATCAAGGTGAAGTAAATAAAAAATAAGATAATGATCTAAAAATGAGTAAAATTTAATAAGAATGCATTGACATCCAGCATTTAAATGTAAAACCTCAAATGCTTGAGTATAATGGGGGAGAGGGGAGATTTGACTTGGTCATAGTCCATAGAAAGATGCTCTGGTGGTTTACTTACCCATGAAATGAACATAAGCCAATGGTGCCATGAAAAATCAAAATAGTTGTGATGAGCTCAGGTTGCATTCATAGTGACTCAACACTCTCATCATCTGAGGCTATCATCTCTGAGCACTGCACACCCACCAGACCAAACTGGGAGCAGGAGTGTCTGTCTAACTCATGGTGCCATTTCTTAAAAGAGAGATGGAGAAAATGGAGGGTGTCCAGAGAAGAATAATGAGGATGGTAGATAGTGCGGAAATCCCTACCTATTAGCAGCTGTCAAAGGAACAGGACATGGGTTGTCTGGAAAAGAGAAACCTGTGAAGCAAGATGATAACTGAATGATCAGCACCCAGAGGAAGGAATGTATTTGGTTACTGTACGTTATACCAAAAATTTAAAGTAAGGCCTATGGCAGACCAGGAAGATGTTTGTTCACATTAGAGTTTCAGCATTAACATAGTGACCAGTAAATAGTAGGTGCTCAGTACTTCACTACTGAATGATGAAATAAAAACAATTTGAAAGAGGTGACTCCAAGCCCCATAATCCTGAGTTCAAGTCCAGCTATTCCCCTTAGGAATTGTGAAACTTCCCGTAAGTATAGGTAACCTCTATGAGCAGGTTTACAAATGCTCAGACAGAAATAACAGTACCATTTCAAATGATTTTCATGATATTATAACTATCAAATCAAAACTGATCATATGAAACCTCTCAAAATAGAGTACTACATAACAGCAAGTAATAAAAATAAGGTACAACCACAGTAAGTTCATTATAGAAAAGAACTTTCTAGTTCTTAAATTTTTTCAACAATGTGCTGGCGCTTACCTTGTGAACTTGCCAACTAGTAGCCACTGTAAGTATTGAAGCAAAGTTTGGATGACATCTGGGAACAATGTGGTAGAGGTGAAGTGAGCCCATATGAGATATCCATTGGGAGGGCCATTAAGTTGCCTCTAGTGCTAGGATTCCATTATTATGGTCAATGCTAACCTAACTTCACCAGTCTTCTCCTTGACCTCATCAATATTGTAAGCAATTCTAATACTGCAATAGTTGAGCTCTGAGACACTTCAGGCATACTTCTTTCAGCCCGTTTGATAACACTGAATTTGTAGCCATTCCAAAGCTTTCACAACTTCCAAGTCATCGATTTATTATGGTTCTCCCTAGAGAAGAATCTCCTAAACTTTTTTCTTGAGTGGACTGACACATCTGAGGAAAAGTGCTATTCCTAGCAGTAATTATGAATCATTGTGGCAGCAATTCTTACCCAAATGAAAGGAAGAAAGTAGTTCCCTTTTTTGGAAAGGCATATCAGAATGAGAAAGAGAAAGTGAAAACCCATTTGGGTAGATTGTACCATGTTAATTCCTCCTCCATGTGAGAATCACTACTCCAGATAGATGCCAAGGATCTACTCTAAATAGATACCAGGGATCCATGTCTATGAGCCCTGAGATCTGATTCTGATCTGACAGTATGAGTATGCCTTTTTGTAACAGAAATCTTTCACAACAGCCTAATTAAATAGACATGAAAGGGCATTCATATCAAGGTTGAATCAACTACTTGAGAAAAAGATTGAGGACCAAGACTGATTCTAGTTCTAGTTTCATCATCCTTACACGTGACTAACCCTTATAATCTAAGATGACTGTTTCAGCATCAAACATTACATCTGTATTTCAGACAGAAAAACAAGGACAAAGTGAAAGGCAAGAAGTCAAAGCCAGTGAATCTGTCCTCTCTTAAAGAACTCTCCAAGAAATTCCATGCAGTGACTTCCACTCATGACTCATTGAAATAGCGGAGGATTGAATATTTTAACTAAATACATTGTTGACACCTCCAAAAAAATCAGGATTGTGTTCATAAGAAAAAGAGAAAAAAAGATGATGAGTAGGCAGGCAAATAGCAGCATCTGCCACAATTTCCTAATTCACTTCAATCCATAGAAAGTTAATTGAGAAACTGCTATGTAGATAACTATGTAGAACTATGTAGAACTGCTGTGTAGATATGTAGCACTAGGGATCTATAAATGAAGACATGGAAACAGTTCCCATGTCAGAATGATTATCTGTGTGGTTATCAGAACAAAACTTTCACACAGTTCAACTTGTGACTCAGAAAGGAGCATTCATCTATAATCAGGAAATAAAATGTATTTTAGCAAGCTGATCTAAGTTGGAGATTTTCTGGAACACAGACTACAGGAAGGATCATTGTCTGATAAGAAGCCTGTTTCATCATGAATTTGTTGTGACTTTCTGGAATTTTGAGGAAAACACTGCATATTATGAAGAGTAAAGTCTATTATGTAATAACATACACACAGGACAAGTGATTTACGGAATTTTAATATAACACTAAATTGCTGCATAAAATAATATGGAAGAAGACTGCCAAAATAAAAATTATTTCTCCTTTCTCCTGTGTAAATTTATTTAATGGAACTCAGTATTTAAATGTTTATGCTCTGACTGTGTCATGTTCGAGTTCAGCATTTCAGGTGGACACAGATGCATTTATGTATTCTAGGTCTGCCATCTCTGGGCTTCTTAAAAAGCATCTCACCTTGAAATTGTTCTGCTACTTACTACTTCCAGCATGGGCTTTACTTTCGCTATATATTTCACCTCTTTGGGCATAGAAGTCTTGCTCACTTTTACATATCTCCTGATTGAATGCTCTCTCTGCCCCCAAGTACCTATGAAGTGATATGAGATAAATAAGTGCATGCCTTCTACAGCACTAATTCAGGACAATTATTTCATTTACAAATAACATTTCACATTTGTGCAATTGTGTACCCAAAAGTTGTTCCAAAACACTTAAAGATTATGGCCTGTGAGCCTCACAGCAATCCTATGGGAGAGATGGGGGAGGGGTTCTTCATAGTGCTGATTAGGAAACAGAGTCTCAGAGAAGTTTGGTTGCTTGAGCGTGATCATGCAGACAGTGAACAGCCAGAATTAGGTCGTAATCCCAGCTACCCTCTCTCCCTGTTTTCCATTTGGTGCACGATGCCAGGTTGCCTCAGTGCTTGCTGGAGGGATGCACCTTCCTTTCAGGCATTAATGCCATCCTGTAGAGAAGCCCTAAGATCCAATTCTGATCTGACAGTATGAATAGGACAGATGACCCAGGAGATAGCACCCACTTCACTTCAATTTGATGACTATATGCATCTTAATGCCAGTTTCAGGGCCATTTTTGAATTTTTTTTTTATTAAATCATAGCTGTGTACATCAATGCAATCATAGGGTGCAATGTGCTGGTTTCATATACAATCTGAAATGTTTTCATCAAACTGGTTAACATAGCTTTCATGGCATTTTCTTAGTTATTGTATGAAGACATTTGTATTCTGCATTCAGTAAGTTTCACCTGTATCCTTCTAAGATGCACCGTAGGTGTGGTCCTACCAATTACCCTTCCTCCACCCATTCTCCCCCCTCCCCTCCCCTCCCTTGCCCCTTTCCCCATATTCTTGTGCTATAATTGGGTTATAGCTTTCATATGAAAGCTATAAATTAGTTTCATAGTAGGGCTGAGTACATTGGATACTTTTTTTTCCATTCTTGAGATACTTTGCTAAGAAGAATATGTTCCAACTTCATCCATGTAAACATGAAAGAGGTAAAGTCTCCATCTTTCTTTAAGGCTGCTTAATATTCCATGGTGTACATATACCACAATTTATTAATCCATTCATGGGTCGATGGGCACTTGGGCTTCTTCCATGACCATTTTTGAATTTTAAATACTGGGCCGACATATGCTGAGTATTTAAAATCTGTTGTAGGTGTCCAAGAAGA
>CAUYRH010046232.1:0-13710 GCA_963574655.1 Perodicticus potto
CTTAAGGGAGTAGCCTGGAAAATTCCACCAGGATTTTTCCTTTCTAACTCACAAAAGACTTTAAACTTGCCTTCACAAAATGGAGACTGATTGACCTTACAAGGGCACAGATGACTGTTCCCCTACAAAACAAAACTATGGAATGACAGTTCTGTGTCTTCATATTGAAAACGCAACAGCATATTGACATTTCCATCTGTTGAATCAGTTCTCAAAAAAATAGGGAAATAACAGTAATGTAATTTTTTAAGAAACTAGTGTTCAAAGCAGAAACAATATTACGGTATGTGTTTAATCCTGTTTTTTTTTGTTGGGGAGGGTGTTTTTAAATGTGTAACTTTAAACTTTGTAACTAGCAATACTAGAATTTTTTTTTTTTTTTTTTTAAAGATAAGAGTCTCACTTTGTTGCCTTTGGTAGAGTGCTATGGCATCATAGCTCACAGCAACCTCAAACTCTTGGGCTCAGCCTCCCGAGTAGCTGGGGCTACAGGTTCTGGCCACAATGCTGGGCTATTTTTAGAGATGGGGGTCTCACTCTTGCTCAGGCTGGCCTCCAACTCCTGGGCTCAGGAGATTCACCTGCCTCGACCTCCCAGAGTGCTAGGATTATAGGTGTGAGTCACCACGCCCAGTCTAAAATTATTTTTATTTGGTCTTATCCACTAGCATTCCAGATGGGAAGTTTATCTGGAATGCTAGTAAATCCTTGAGGCCTTGGGAGAGAATGGAAAGGTAGGATTAGCAATTTAAGGAAGGAAGCACAAATGTGGGTGTAGTGTTTGAAGAGTCACTATGCTCCCAGAGACAGATTTGGAAGCACCTTGTACAAGTGGTCATTGTCCCTTAGGGCTGTAAAAGTTTTGTGATCCTGCTATAGACCTTCGTGGTCAAATCCTAAAGATACTTGATTTATTCCTTATGGACATTTATATTTATTTCATTTAGCTAAATCTAGTCAACTAACCTCCCTCTATAAAAAAGGAAGCATAAAATAACAATTCATGTGGAATAAATGATTTCATTGTTCATAGGGCTGTTATCAGTTTACCTTTATTTCAATGGAACAGTTTTAAGTACTGCATTCATGCTGCTTTTTAAAAGCAGATGCAAGGATTCTGATTGGGATGAGACAGGTGTTTGTTGGCTTCTGTTATGGTGCCAAGAGCTAAGCTAGGTTTATGTATATTGTCATATTTAATTATAACAGCAATTCTCTGAGTTAGTGTTTTGTGAAAGAGAAAATTGAGATTGACAGTGGTGAAGTAACTTGCCCAAGGTCAGATGGTTACTAATTGCAGAGCAATATTCTAAAACCTATGTTTGTCTGATTCCTGGGACAATACTTTCTTTCAGGCATTACTTTCTAGGGTTTTCAGGCAGAAAGAGGTGCTATATTATAAACATTGTATTAATTCTAGTGCCTACCTTATCTTGTAGTAAATTGTGGTTTGTGTAAGCAGATAATGCTTGTTTTGCAAATGTATTGGGTTATGGTTTAACTTTATTCATTGCAAAAAGATATAATTGATCTTGGATATAAAAATCTGCTATATAGCCTGGACAACATAGCAAGACCCTGCTATACAAAAATTTTTAAAATTAGCCAGGCATGGTGGTGTGTAGATGTAGTCCCAGCAGTAGGCTGAGGTAGGAAGATAATTGAGCCCATGAGTTTGAGATTATAGTGAACTACGGTCGCACCATTGTACTCCAGCCTGAGAGGCAGAGTTAGACCCTGTCTCTTAAAAAAAAACACCTATATATACATCTAGAATAATTTATATCCAACTTTTTGCAGATGACATGTGCCTTTAAGGAAGAATCTTGATTTTCTTTATATATAAGAAAACTTGACAAATAGGAGTGAAATTTAATTGGAAGATTCATTTTTTATTATCATAAATGTCATGCTATAATTTGACCATAAAGACTGAAGGAGGTGCCATTTAACTCATTAAATCACCAATAGAAGAAGTATCATGTAAATTCAGTAAAATTTGATTTACTTGGACTCATTTTTAAGTGGGTAATTAAATATTTTTTTACTATCGCTAAAGAATTATATACATATGCTTATTTGTTTTATCCTTCTAATAACTCTGGGAAGTAGGTACTATATTATTATCTCCTGGTTTACAGATGAGGAAGTAGAAGCACACAGAAGAAAAGTAGCTTCCTAACATCCCAGAATTAGGTGGTGGCAGAATGAGATTCTAACCCATGCAGTCTGGCTTCAGAGTCCAGTCTCTTCACAGTAGATGTGTTCGTAAACTTAACCATAGAATGTTGCTGGGCGTAAATGAAGCAGACCCAGTAGAGAACTTGATTTTTTTCAAATTTGTTTCTTTCTTAAAGAAATGCAGTGTTATTTTTTCCTACTGAGGTAGATAGAAGAAAAGTTATAAATGGGAATCTATGTAACAAGGCACATAAACACATACAGTACAGTGAGGTGAAATTAAATAATTTATCATTAATATGCTACTCAGATGTTGACACAATTCTGAATTTCTGGTCACTTTCTTTTATAAAAGGAAAAGACTTTAAAAAACAACTAAAACTTGGGTGGTGCCTGTGGCTCAAAGGAGTAGAGCGCTGGCTCCATATGCTGGAGGTGGTGGGTTCAAACCCGGCCCCAGCCAAAAACTTCAAAAAAACCCAAACTAACAACAACAACAACAACAAAAAACAACTAAAACTCTGCAGTTTTGCAACATAGAAAATCACTTGACTACTTGGTTTGTTTCTACACTTTCAGATTGTAAATTAATAGATTTCTTTTACACTTGTCTGTGATGTTACTTAATAGGAATAACTTTTCTAGAGTAGCACTGTTCACTAGAAATATGCCAGGTGCATATGTAATTTAAAATTTCTTCAACACTACATTAAAAAGGAACAGATATTGCCAATTTAATAATATTTAATAACCCAGTCTATCCCAAGTATTATTTCAACATACTGTAATGTATATAAAACATATTAATGAGATTTTTTGCATTTTCAACTAAGTTTCTGAAATTGATATATATATATTATACTAAAAGCACATCTCAGTTCAAACAAAATTTTCATGATTAATACTTTATGTATTTGGATTTCATAAAATTTGTACTTGAAATAGTAGATTTACATACTTAAGGTGTTGGAAACATGTTAAATATTTCCCAGTAACTGAATCAGCTCTCACTTTCTACATTTAAATGAACTAAAATTAAATGTAATGAAGAATTCAGCTCATCAGTCTCTATAGCCACATTTCAAGGATGCAGTACTTCCCTGTGGCTAGCAGCCACCACGTTGGACAGTGCAGCTCTAGAGGATATTGGGAAATTACTAATTTTATGACTCTAGAGACGAGGCTAAGACCACACACCTATTACTTCAAAACTTTTCTCCTAAAACCCATTTGTCTTCCCTATTCATTATTTTAGATACTCAGTAATGTTCTAATTATCTTTAGTTACTTTTTAAGTATCTTTCAGTTATCTTTTAATTAAAAATTATACTTCTAAACAAAAAGTGGCTACATTGTAACTGCAAAAATAAATTTTTGTTTGTTTCCTTTTGAGTAAACCTAAGACTAAATAAATATGTATGCTAGGACATATGGTAGTGTAAATTTAACACAGTTCCTGTTATATCTGTATTATTATTCTGGTACTATACTGCCTTGACTACTATAGCTGTATAAGCTTGAAATGAGGTAGTGTGAGTCCTTAAACTTTTCAGTTCTGCAATTCGGTTCTGGTTTCCCACTTGATTCTCAGTATCTCTATTTGTTCACTTTTTAAGGCCATAGTTTGAATATATTTTCTTAAATTCTTTAAACTTATTATATTTATAATTGCCACTTTAAGGTCTTTGCTTAGTGCAATATCTGGGCCATCTTGGATATGATTTCTAGTGGCTTTTTCTTCCTTGACTCGCTCACATTTTACTTTTTCTTTATATACTTTGTAATTTTTTCTTCAATAGTGGACATTGTTATTACTGATGTTTATTTTTATTTATCTTTATTTATTTTTATTTATGAAGACTTTTTATTCTTGTTTTAACAGATTATTTAATTGCAAGTTCAAAATCACCATAAACTTGTGAAAGTTTGGTTTTAAGCTCTGTTTTAAGATACGTGGAAAGCCCAACTGCTTCCCCGTGTTTCTTTAACGTAGTTTGACTCAATCTCCAGACTGTCTCCTCTGCATACCTTGCCAAAACTTAGTTTTAGGTTTTATTAGTATGTGTCTGGACTAGGGCTTATTTTGGGGCAGAAACTCTCAAAATATTCAGCTTCTTTGCATTGTTAAAAAATCATTGAGCATTTCCAAGAGCTTTTGTTTGTGTAGGTCATATATACTATAAGGTATGAAACCATAAAAATTCTAGAAAGATGATGTAGGAAATACTCTTCTAGACATCAACCTAGGCAAAGAATTTGTAACTGAGACACCAAAGGCAAATAGGGCAACAACAAAAATAAATAAATGAAACTTAATTAAATTAAAAGCTTTCTGTACAATGAAGGAAATAATCAGCAGAGTAAATAGTAACCTACAGAATGGGAGAAAATATTTGCAATCTATATGTTCACTATCCAGAATCTACTAGAACTCAAAACAATTCTGCAGGAAAAAATCCATTAAAAAGTGGGGAAAAGACATGTTTTAGACATCAAAATTAAGAACTTTAAGAAGTTATTTCAGACCAGGCACAGTAGCTTACTGCTGTTGTCCTAGCACTCTGGAGGACAAGGCTGGAGGATTGCCTAAAGCTAGAAGTTCAAGACCAGCCTGTGTATCATCATAATAATATCCTAAAATTAGCCAGGTATGGTGGCATAGTATTTCCAGCTACTCAAGAGGATCACTTGAATCTAGGAGTTGGAGGTTGCAGTTAGCTGTGATCATCTCAACTGCATTCCTGCCTGGGTGACAGAGAGAGATCTGGTCTCAAAACAAACAAAAAAATTCATTTAGCAAGTAACAAATTCTCTGCATGTTAGCATGAATAACAGTTTTATGAAAAATTACTTTATTTTCCAAACCAAAAAATAGTGACAAGATTAGAATCATTTTACATTCATAGAGATGTTAATATTTGACTTAATCAAGATAGCTGATTTTTATATCTGCTTCTGTGAACAATGTGGTTTGATAAGTGTTTTGGATTGAACTATATGAAGAAAATTCAAATTTATAGTTGTAAGAAGTATATTTTAATAACCTTTTCAAATAGTTGTGGATATTCTTAGATATCACATCCAAACTTGACAAATGATACATAGTTTCTTTTTTTTTTTAATTATTTTTTTATTGAGTCATAACTGTGTACAATAATTCAGGCTTGGAGTACAGTGTGCGGGCTTCCCATACAATCGGAGATATTTTTATCAACCTGATTAATGTAACATTCATGAATGGTTAATGCACTGTGGAATCTGAAACCATGTCAGAAAACTCTTTATACTCTGTAACGTCACAATCCATCAGTCATCTTGCATGTTCAAAGGATCTTGTACCCATGTATGATTTTGTAGTAATTTCTATTACTCATTTCAAAAATATTGGTTCACTGAGTTGGCTTAACTTGCTGACACATTTTATTATATAAAAAATGTTTGTTTTACATATTCTTCTTAGCAAAGTATCTCAAGAATGGAAGAAAAAGTTTCCAATGTAATCAGCCCTACTATGAAACTAATGTATAGCTTTCATATGAAGGCTATAACCCCATTATAGCATAGGAATATGGGGAAAGGCACAAGGGAGGGGAGGGAAAGGGGGAGAATGGGCAGAGGGAGGGTAATTGGTGGGACCACACCTATGGTGCATCTTAGAAGGGTACAGGTGAAACTTACTGAATGCAGAATATAAAGGTCTTAACATAATAACTAAGAAAATGCCATAAAGGCTATGTTAACTAGTTTGATGAAAATATTTCAGATTGTATATGAAACCAGCACATTGTACCCCATGATTGCATTAATATACACAGCTATGAGTTGATTAAAAAAAAATGTTTGTTTTATATCAGTGTCAGCAGTAAAGTCTGTGAATTTGGAGGTTTTTATGAGTAGTTACTAATTCTCCACAGAGAATATTTTTTAAAATTTAAGGGTCATGATTTAACGAAATTAATAATTTTTACTGCTGTATTGAGGATGTTCTTCTGTGAAGCTGTTTTTATTTTTTTAAATCTACAAATGTGTGATAGTGAAGAATGTACTAATCACTGATACATTTGTGTGGCACTTCCTTGATTGTGCAAAGTTACCACCAATTTTAATGCTCTATTGCATTTGTACTGTGTACCATCAGTGCAAATGTTAATATAGTGACTCAAGAAAACAGTATCTTGAGATTATTATGAAAATAGGTTTTTGACCTTATAGACCCCCAACTCTCTGCTCTAGGGCATGATGCTTATTCATAACTAATGTTGACACTGAGTTGCACCAGGCATGTTAACAAGGTGTTTTCAGGTTCTCTTTATTTTCTCAAGACCAGAATTCCAATTTTTCTGAGCACTACTCTACTAATCCCAATTTCTCTGAGCACTACTCTACTAATTCTATTAAACTCTCCATCTGTAGCACCTTCTACCTCATAAGCCCAGCCCACAGCCATGTTGTCACTGGGCACCCCTCCTGGTGCCTGGTCTCTGCACAGGCCTGTCTTCAGTCTCTCATCCTGCAAATTCCAGCCAATTCTTCTGCCCTGAATTTGGCTTTCTGTCTTCTCAACTCAGCATGACTACCAATGTTGTGTTTTGCTCCACGTGTGTGTGGGGTTGGCAAATTGTCCTAGGCCGGGTCAGGTGATTATAATACCCATGTTGTGAGTTTCCCTTCTTTCAAAGATGACAGTTTTACACTGCTACATACCACAGCTTACAATTAATTGCTTTATTTGCTTTGTCCAGTTTTATAATTGTTTACCTCAGAGAGGAAAGCCTAGTCTGGTACCAGTTACTTCATTATGACTGGAACCCAAAAAGCAAAGTCTTCATTTTTAATTTTAGTTACTATATTTTTATTTCTAAATATTCTGTTTGGTACTTTTGTTTTGCCTTATTACTTTTTATAGTTTCCTCTTTCTTAGATCTTTTAGCTTGTCTTTTGTTAAATATAATCATGATTCTTTTTATAATGTGTGTCTGATGTCTGAAGTTTTCTATGGGGTTATTTTTATATCGTCTTTCTGCTAGATACAGCTTTTGCATTTTAGATTACCTGTGTGGCTGGTCATCTTGGCTATGTGCTGGGCCTTTTACTATGTATTTATTTATGGGAGTTATTGCCATTCTAGGACTACCTGAAATCAAATTCAGGCTTGAAATGGCCTACCAGGGGTGTCCAACCTTTTTTTATTTTCTGTTGCACATTGAAGAGTAAGAGTTGTCTTGGGCCACATATTAATACAAACAGTAATGAAAGCAAAATAAATGGTCTGTGCATACTTTTTGCAATATCCAACACCGCAGGTAAGCAAAACAACCCTCAAATAGTCTGCATGTGGCCTGGGGACCACAGATTGGATACCTTTGGTAGATATTTAAAGTTTCCAGCCAGAAACTGTGCTAGGACTGGTTTGCTCCACCTTATTCTCATCCTGAGTTATAATCTTTATTTATTGTCTAGGGAATGTCCTTGTTAAAATCTTTACTTTTGAGGGGCTCTGGACTTTTATTGCTATTCCCTTTGCCCCTTGAGTCATTGAAAAGATGGTTACATTTTTCTGGGTCACTGATGATTTTCAGAGCAATGACGGCTTCCATACATGTTTACTGCTGGATTCCTTTTGCTCTTTAGTTTTCAGCTGGAAATTCTTTAACTGTCTCATTAGCTCAGAGATGATTTTAGGAAGTTGCACTTTTGTTTTTGTTTTAAATCTAGTTTTGTTCATTGTTTACAGCCTAAGGGTTGGTTTTAGTTGCTATTGCGGAAAATAGAAAATCCTGTCATTTAAATTCTAATTTAAATTCAGTACTAAGCTATAATACTATATAGGAAAGCCCTGGTTACTTGAATTTTTATGGTTATCGTTATTGGCAAACAACTCTTTATGATTAAAAAATACATTAGCTTGACTACTTTTATTCCATAATAAGTATATTTTGACTGAAAAGATAAATGAATTATAAAAATATCTATAGTATATAATATGTACAGTATTAAATTGGGGTAACTTACATCATTTACTATGTAAGATACCATTGTAATATTGTAAATATTCTAAATAAATTTTTCTAAATATTATAAACATTTTGTAGGCAAGATTATTGAGTATGTATTAACTCTAAAATATACCATATATTTCAGTTTTTAAAAGTTTGTCACTTAAAGCTCATGGGTATTGGCTCAGCGCCTGTGGCTCAACGGGCTAAGGCACCAGCCACGTACACCTGAGCTGGCGGGTTCTAATCCAGCCCGGCCCGCCAAACAACAATGATGGCTGCAACCAAAAAAAAAAAAAAAAATGGCCAGGCGTGTGGTGGGCGCCTGTAGTCCTAGCTACTTGGGAGGCTGAGGCAAGAGACTCGCTTGAGCCCAGGAATTGGCGGTTGCTGTGAGCTGTGATGCAACGGCACTCTATCCAGGGTGACAGCTTGAGGCTCTGTCTCAAAAAAAAAAAAAAAAAAAAAGCTCATGGGTATTAGTGGTAATCCTATATGTTGACAGTTGTCAGGCAGTTAGTTAAAATTTGGTCCTTTGATGTTTTTCTATAAAATTAAAAATTTTGTTTACTTAAAATATCTAAGGAACTTGGTCCTTTATGTGGTTCAGTTTTTGAAACTTGATCTAATAGATGAATAATATCTCTGTATTCTTAAAGATTTAGATGCTTATAAATGCTTATTTTAACATTCACGTAACTGCTTTAAAAATTACTTGAGTGCTCATTGTGATGAACAATTTTAGATTCTTAATGCAGCTCTAAGCTTACATAAACAAAATTCACAATATTTTAATGCTATGATTTTTATCATTTAAAGTGAAAACTTACTAAAACATCCTTCCATAACCTTCCTTGCTACATTTTTAGTTTGGAAAATTCACATTGTTTCTATTTCTTCTATCTTCTTAAATCAGTAAATAATGTCTGTAGTTGAATATAGTTTATCATAATAGTATTTTATGTGTTTCTAAGAATTTGACAGAATGAGGCTTTGTATAAATGTAGACATTTTATTTGCAAGAATTAGAATGATGCACATGCTTAAATTTAATAGTTTTGAGGAATGAAATGAAAGAACATGGCTAAAGTGATGCCTTCTGGGTTTGGCTGTCTGGAATGGAATACTTGCACCAGAAATGGGAAAATCATGTGTCCTTCTTGCCATAGTTCATTTGAAAATGACAGGTTGAATTTTCTGATCCTGCCTTAGTTTTAACTATCTGTTGTTATGTCAGCTGCTATCCTTCTTCCCTCAAAAGGTGATAGAGTTGAGTTGCATCAGAACAACCAGAAACAGCCAAGTCTTTGGGATTTGAGATTTGATCACGTCCCAGGGTTAAAGATAACTACGTGTGTAGGAGTATTCTTGAATGGCTAGAGTACTCTTGAATTTATGCACTAATGAGAGCCATGTTAATTAAATTTTCTTGTTTTTCTTTCAAACTTTACTTTGTATATTGTTATTGTATTTCAAGAACTTGCTTTAGATGTTTGTGCTACTTTTTAAGAAGAATTTGTGCTATCAGTGCATATTGATTTTACAAGATGAATTTCTAAATGTATTATCTATTAATTGTCACATTTTATTATTCTTTTTGATGGCTTAGAACTTTGAAGATGTTTCAGTTGTGAAGTTTTGAAGCATTTAGAATCAAGAATCTTAGATACCACCACTTTTAAGTACAGTCTGACATTCTTGAAAGCTGTTGTAACCTTTGTCCCCTGTATGTGCCATTCTCTGGTATTAGAAATTGTCCCACACTGATCCCATAGAGAACAACAGTGCGAAGCTCCAGATGTTGTTGTTGTTGTTTTTGAAGACAGAGTTTCACTTTGTTTGCTCTCAGTAGAGTGCCGTGGTGTCATAGCTTACAACAACCTCAAACTTGGGCTCAAGCAATCTTCTTGCCTGAGCCTGTCAAGTGGCTGGGACTACAGGCACCCATCACGATGCCTGGCTATTTTTAGTAGAGATGGGGGTCTTGCTGTTGCTCAGGCTGGTCTCACACTCCTGAGCTCTAGCTGTTCTCCTGCCTTAGCCTCCTAGAGTGCTGGGATTGCAGCTGTGAGCCACCTCACCCAGCTCTAGCACCAGACATTTGACAGCACATTTAGAATGAAATTCAATTTGAAAAATTGCTCAATGAGTAGATTGAGACATTTTAGTATATACCCAACAACTTTCAATGATTATAGTCTCAACATTTAGTTTTGTTGTCTTTTGTTAAATTGTTAAGGTAAATGAAAATTTTTTATGTTTTGTATTTTGATTTGGAAAGTGGGGGAGGAAAGATTTTTATTTGAAGCAACTCTTTTTTTGGTTTCTTAACATTTTAGATCTTAAGGCTTCAGGTCTTTAGCTGTAACTCTTAACAGCAGTGTTAAGAGATTTGGGACTCATCCTGGGTATCTAGAGATCACATCTGATTCAGTTCCTTTCCTTTATAGGACTGGGAACTGAGGCCCAGAGAATTTTTTGTGTGGCCTAGCTCGTTGCTTCTCATATTTTCTGTGGTAGAGAATCAGTGTTCTTTTTTACCCAATGCTTGACAGACCAATAATTTGTTCTTTTTTTTTTTTTGCAGTTTTTGGCCAGGGCCGGGTTTGAACCCACCACCTCTGGCACATGGGGCCAGCACCCTAATCCTTTGAGCCACAGGCACCACCCTAAGACCAATAATTTGTAAAACATAAATAAAACAAAGTACTAGAAAAGATAGTTTTAAAATGACAGGAATAGTTTTAAATGTTTACCCTCGATTTCTGAGTCTATCTCAATGTAGATGAATTACAAACAGTTCTGG
This sequence comes from Perodicticus potto, assembly GCA_963574655.1. NCBI lineage: Eukaryota > Metazoa > Chordata > Mammalia > Primates > Lorisidae > Perodicticus > Perodicticus potto. Next base: position 10,984 of record CAUYRH010046232.1, read on the forward strand.
AATCAGAACTTCGTATACAGTCTTTGTTATGGTATAGACCACACATGTATAGCACTGCCTAAAGTTAGGGTTAAGTAAATTGTAGCCCACAGGCCAAATCTAGCCAACTCCTATTTTTGTATGGCAAGCTAAGAATTGTTTTTATATTTTTAGTGGTGTTTTTGAAATCAAAAAGGAATTATATTTTGTGACAGAAGAAAATTATATAAAATTCAAATTTCAAAGTCCTTAAGATTTTATTGGAACATAGTTGTGCTGTACTGTCTGTGGCTGCTTTGCACTATAGCAGTATGATCCAGGCAGGGATAAGTGCTACTAGTTGACCACTAAAAAATGTGGAGGGTTGGTGGCACTAACCCTTTGCCTAATCCAAAATCCACATATAATTTCTTTTTTTTTTTTGAGACTGAATCTCTTTTGGTCACCCTGGGTAGAGTGCCAAGACATCATCATAGCTCACAGCAACCTCAAACTCTTGGGCTCAAGTGATCCTCTTCCCTCCCAAGTAGCTGGGATTATAGGTGTGGAACTCAACCAGGCTAGTTTTTCTATTTTTAGTAGAGATGGTGTCTCACTCTTGCTTAGACTTGTCTTAAATTCTTGACCTCAAGCAATCTATTCACCTTGGTCTCCCAAAGTGCTAGAATTATAGGCGTGAGCCACCAGGCCTAGTCCATATATAACTATTGACTTTCCCAAAACTTAGCCTACTGTTGACTGGAAGCCTTACCAACAACATAAATAGTGCATTAATATATTTTGCATGTTATATACTGTGTTCTTACGGTAAGGTGAGTTAGAGAAAAGATTAAGAAAATCATAAGGAAGAAAAATGTATGTACTGTTCATTAAGCGGAAGAGAATCATTGTAAAGGTCTTAATCCTTGTCATCTTCAGTAGGCTGAGGAGGAGGAGGAAGAAGAAGGGTTGTTTTTGGCTGTCTCAGAGGTGGCAGAGCTAGGCACACTTTGTGTAACTTTTACTGCGATAACTTCACATACACTTGGGCCCACGCAGTTCAAACCTATGCTGTTCAAAGGTCAACTTTAGTTAGACAGAGGCCATATAATCCACAAAGCCTAAAATATGATCTGGCCCTTATCAGAAAAAGTTGGCTGACCTTTACTCTAGAACAAAGCATGGAATTAGTGGTTATTGGTAGAGCTGAAAGTACTAATAGGGTCTGCATTTTAAACTGCCCTTTAAATGTTATCATTAGCTGATGTGGTATGGTCAGGCTTCCTGCTCAGTACCTTTGCCTACTTGTTATTATTTAATCTTCCTATCAATCTTGTAACCTTTTATAAAATTAGGTAAGTTTAGACTCCTGCTGCTCTAATTGCAGATACCTTTACTTCTAAAAATCTTACTGAGTTGTTTTTTTGGTTAAATGGTTAAATTTTTTTAAAACACAGATTTCTGTTATCAGCATGTGGTTGAGAAGTTCAGCTGTTTCTGTCCTGTTTCTGTGTTACTTTGCAGTGAATGTGTTTGTGTGTCCAATGAAAGTTTGATGTGACCCCAACATGCTTTACAATACAAATTTCCAGTAAAAAGTTTATTATCTTCGATGTCATCTAAAACAAAATAAAATTGCAACTAAACTGTTGCAGATTTCAATTACAAAATAGAAAAATATGATGGGTAAAATACTGACTGCAAGACGGATTGAGGTTTTAGGTAATATTTGGAGGAATAGTCACGCTTTTAGTTATGTTGCCTCATCACTCATTTAAAAACTACAAAAAATGAAAGGTCTCATCATATAATTGTCAAATTCAGATAAATAAAAAAATTCCTTTACTTCTTGTTTAACGCAGGTCCTAAAGTTCCTGAAGTATGCAATTAAAAAAGCTTTGCTTTCTATGGTAGCCTTTATTTCTTTTGTTTTCCTCCCCTCTGCATGTGATCACCCAGCAACTACATAAAGATAGTTGATTTGATATGTGAGTCTGCCTTATGATAAAGACCCTTTACAAGCCAAATTTATTCCTGGAGTGAAGAAAAAAATGTTAATGTAAAACCTGTATTCATTATGATGAAAGAGTAACTGTGGTTTGATATGATGGTGTGTAGTACTTACTATTTTATTCTACTTACTTTTGAGTCAGTTTATAAACATCCAGAAAATAATCATGTTCATTGTTTACATTCAAGTGTGAAATAATGTATTAAATACAAGTCTTTGTGGGATCTCACTGCATCCTCTCAAGCCATAGCTAGCTTTTATTATCCCAAGGCCGAAACTACCTGAGATCTAATGTAAGAGTTGCAAATGCTCACCTGCCTAGCAGTTGTGTCCTAATTCTGTTTAAGGCTATTGTTTGTTCGTTATAACGAAGCCATTGATTTCGTGGCTTATGTATTAAAGGAAGAGAAAGAACTTGGTAAACAGCAGGGCTTATTACTTTATATATATGAGATTTGCCTTGCAAATATTTCTAAAGAATTATGTGCTTTTGTCTGAATAATTAATGAAAATTTGGAGTTTGTCAATAGCAGTGGCTCATAATTTATAATTGAATTGTATTTATTTCAACAACTTTTTTTTTTTTTAAATACATGTATTTTATTTTTCTTCATTACATTATTTCCCCCCCCACCCGTCCATGATAAGACAGAATTGATTTACAGAAAAGAATACAGAAAACACCAAAGCTCCTGGTAGTGGGAGAGATTTCAAGTAGGGAGAGAGAAGCTCTCTCCGTTCCTCTCCCGGTCTTTCCC